>JAMKCH010013209.1:0-27327 GCA_023653785.1 Ophioderma brevispina
CGGAAGTCGAAACGGTACGCAAATTTGATCTGTTCTGGGACGGCCGTCTATTTGTGGATTTCCTACGCCCCATATTGAGCAAAGCACAGGATATTTACCGCAATGAACAAGGCTTAGATCGTCGTAGATAATAAACAATAACGTCTCAACTTTCGATGAAATAAATGTAAGAGAAAAAATTGATGCGTCTTATCTGTTCCGTGACCAACAGTGTAATGACGAAACGGGAAAACCCGATGAAACAAACTGACCAGGCAACGGCAATTCCTATTGGATACGAGCAAAACCGGAAAAAACAAGGCCATCGAAACGGCCCGACCTGACCCAATTGACCCAAGCAAGGGACAGATCATTTCTCCTCAGGGGTAAGAGAGTTGTCTTCCGATGCCGTCCGAAAACTCAATTTTAATCCTATGAGCTACACCAATTATTTTTCACCAGTTTGTTCCTAAATCGGAGCAACTTTAAAATTTGACTCATGTACGACTGAAATCGACCCTTTTAATTGATTTTTGTTGTTTGTAACTTGTTTTTAACTCCAAGACTTTAGGCTGTAGATAGTTCAAACTATACCTTTTAGCATCCTTATGGTTAGACAAATAACGTGGTATACTTTCAACATGATTGCTCCTGTTTAATCTTAAGGCACTTTTCGCAGGATTTAAGAATCAGGGGTTTCAGGGGTCCCTCTCAGGCTGTCTACATATTTAAACACTCAAACCTTTATATACGTACCCATACAACCGTGGAAACACACCTGACATTTCACTGCACAACTGCGGACAGGATGTCCTCGGTTACAATGATGTTTTAACATCATTAAGTATTGCTTTATTTCGTAAATAAAAACAGGCAATCAGAACACACTCAAAACCACCCTTGTACAACCTGTAATTCATTCCTGAAGACAAAATAACGAAAATATGCTACAATAAAACTTTGTATTGAAAATGTATGTAATTGGTGATTCAATGGGCGTGTTCAAGGAGTCTCAATATGAACACAAAACTATTTACTAAAACTTGAAGATGTTAAAAGAACATTGACTTAGTTGCTGCCGACCTGCGTATTTAGCCCCTGGATAAAATATAGGTTGGTAAACACACAATAAGGCGTGTTCATGCTACCGGGGTGTTCGCACAGTCGGAAGCTTAAGGGGTTGCAATCGGATGGAATTTGAGTCGAACTCGGATCGCTAATGTGAAGAAAAATAAGAGAACTTAGACATTAGACATTATTTTACTGATTTCACTGATATCACATTAAGGGCAGAAGGGCTATTAATTATCTTTAAGTTGTGTTATGTTTTTTAAATGTCATGGAAAGCAACGTACATAATAAAAACATGTGTCCTTTGAACAAATCACTAATGCTTGGTAGCCATCTCTAGCACCATGCGCAGCATATATGGCATAGAAAAAGAGGCGTCCATCTGCTTCTTCCTAATGCCATTCAAGATCTTGTAACATCTCACTGCCCTGTGAGGTTGTGTTTGTCATGTTTGTAGCATCTGCCATCAACTATCGCATAAAAAGTATTTTCTCTAAAGATTTTCTATTGGATGTTCATTCACTAAGAAGGAAATTAGGCCGTTTTGTCACTGAATCTAAGAAAACTCCTTCACTGTCTCAGTCAGTACTCGTAATATCTTTGAAGTAGTATCCGCTCTCTTCACATTGCAATGACCTTTAACTAATTTTGATAAAATTTTTAACATGTCAAACATCTATTCTGCACCTCCGCTTCCATTCAATTAGTGCCATAGCTAGAACGGTAGTAACACTTCCTCGAACTGGTCTCCTTTTTCCCTGTACACGAGAATCATTCCGTTCACGACTGTCGTGTAATTTTTCTGGCATTTCATCCACTAATAATTTTGATACATGCTTGCCTAGCCTTGTTGGTCTTTTTCAATTACACTTTATGGGCCAAGAGGATGAGGATCTTTAATCCATCTGCAGGTCGTGTCATTGTGTCATCACAATTATACAAAAGATACCTGTTGGCTTTGAGGATGACTTCCTTTCCACACTTGAATTTACCACTTGTGAAAGTTTTCCACTTGTTAGATTTCACTGTATAGGGCTGTCTACTCACCCGGGTCACTTGTCGGTGCTAGCCTTAATCATCGGCCCTCGTTCCGAACTCCGTCCGTATTCAACTCGCGCTACACACCATTGCGGTTACTTTCGAATTATCCAAATCTTAGTAATCGCAGCCCTGGTCATCGGAGAATCCGGTGATAAACAAACGTGTGTTTCTACGATGCCGTTTGCGTTTTGGTGACCCTTCTGACCATTTCTTTGGATTGTTTCTAGCTTGCAAGTGAAACGAATAGGCATTCTAAAATGTGCGTGTAATTTCCTAACTAGCGGCTACCATTCCAGTCTCCTGCTATCACTTCAGGCAAAACTTCGGCGTATTTTATGCCAGTTTACACGGCGGCCTATGGGAATCATCACCACAAAATGGCCGCTCTATAACTTCCCCGTGACGTCAGCGTAGACAGCCCTATAGCTTATAGATACTTGGCGCCGCAGGGCCGTAGCCAGGGGGGTGCGGGGGGTGCGAAACGCACCCCCAAAATGACAAAGGTCCGCTTAGATGCAAGGTTCGAAGGTCCGCTTTGCCATGTTTCCGGTCCGTGTTGTCAATTATAAGTTTGTCTTAAGGGTGTGGTGCATGGTATGTAATGACTAAGCATGACTAAGGAGCTGTTAACCAGCGCATTACGATTGTCTTTTTGTTACTATACTGTTTTTTTCTTTCCTCAGCGCTGCGACGAATTTTTTTTTCTTCCTCACCCCCTCTATTCACCCCCCCCCCCCCCCCCCTCTTCAACTTTGTAGACGACGTGACAAATTTTGGGTCTACCAGCGAGCGCAACGAGCCGAAAATTTTTTTGGTACGCAAAAGGGTCGCTTCTGGCAAATCCGCACCCCCCCCCCCCCCCCCCACCCTCCCTCATACATCCTGCTACGGGCTGCTTGGCGTCCATTGTGGTGGTTATGTTTGTTTTTTTCAATGGCTTGCCTCTAAAACGAGAATGGTATTTTTAAAATGTGATCAAAATTAAAGATTTAACTCTATTACCATGCTTACACGTTATCCATTATCGCCTATATGTCAAAAAGTTCGAACTTTATTTGGCTTAATTCTTTTTAGCATGCCAATGTCGATAACTACCTTTAAATACCTGAATATCATAAAAACCACTTCATTATTTTAAAGTACGCACTCTCACGTTTTGTCTCATTTTTGGGACACGCGGTACAATTCACAACATTCGTAATCGGCATAGCAATGAGAATAACAAAACATAACAATTTCGGCCATATTTGTTTTTCTAATTTTTTGTATATAATACTTCAATTTGTAACTTACAAGCACACATGCACAAACACATACTGATGCAGATTACTCTTTATAAAAGCTTTTATTTTAAGAACAAGTTTACTTAACATCAAGTTTTTTAGACGTACAAGACTATCAAGTTTAAGTTTGTGTACCTGTATGACTTTCTATACAAACCAAACCACATCACAACACAAAAAAAAAAAAACAAATAAAGTCCATGTCCCGATCGCTAATGCCTCGTCCCCGAACCCCAGATTTACCGGAAGGGTCAAATGTTTATATCTGAAGAAAGGTCTATTTTTTCCTCATATACCATGTGAAATCGTAGGGCAAAGGATGTTTTGGTTTGAAATCTATAACGTATGTGCTCCTTTTGGTCGACCAATATTAATTTTAAACACATACTCTATGGGCTTCAAAACTCGCGTTTTTAGCTCTCAAACCAAACCGAATTGAAATCCATCGAAGCGACACTTCGCAAGAGAGATTTTGGGGTAAGGTCCTTCTAATCAATACAACGTTAGATGCTTAAGGTGTCAACAGAAATTTCACGAAATCAGGTTGGTCCCGAAAAAAATAACAACCCTTATTTTTATTTATTTTTTGCACTAATGCAAAGCTTCCATCAATAATATCCCAATCTGAAAGGATACACAAAGTCAATATGGTAATACAAGGTGAATTTTCTAATTTCGTATTGGAGCAAAATTAATCCGAAATCACCTATGTTTGATATGAAATAAAAATCACGCTTTGTTTTCACACTTGAGGATATTTTCTGTAGCCAATATATGGTACAATTTTGAGTCTCTAACACTCTATGAAATCAGTATAACACATTGGATGTCTCAAAATCTTGTTGCATACCTTTAAATCGGGCCATCCCCTTTAAATGAGCAACTAATCTATGTTTGTACTAATATGTCCCCTAACAGAACCAAAAAAATGACCCTAGAATGACCTTTGACCTAACATGTACGTGTTTTGAGGTAGTTTACAAGCCATTCTCTGCAAGTCTCCTCTTTTGAACTTGATCCGTATAGACCCGAAAGAATACGACTAAAACTAGTACACTGGAAACAAAAAGTGTTGAGGAATAATGCGTTCATGTGTTTATGTATTTGGTGCTACACACTGTATAAACTGTGATTCAAACATGGGCCCTAAACTGTCAAATCTCAAAACATGCCAAATGCCTAACATCAAGCACCAAATGCCTAAACATAATGGCCGGTATTCACAAAGAACTTAGTCCTGGCTTAACTCTTAGTCCCAGATTAGTCCATCTAGAAGGATCCTTTATTTTTGTAAAACACAATATAAAAGAGAAACCAACCTGAAATAGGTAAGGTTCTCAGCTTTGCATTCACCTGTCTTTCTGTTTTTATTTTCAGCCAGAAAGCTACTATAGTAAAGAAGATGTAAATTTTTAGAGGTCCTTCTGGTAGGACTTAGTCCTGGAAGAGTTAAACCAGGATTAATTCTTTGTGAATACGCGCCAATAAATTTGAACATGTTTAGGTTTTAGCTGTAGAGATATTAAATAGAAAAGTCAAAATGGTTCACCTTGAGCAAATAGTGATTAGAAAGTTGTTAATCTCACTGCCTTTAATTTTACCTAGAATGTTATCCATTGTGTTTAGAGTCTCACCACAATACGGTGTTCAATAAGTGCAGTGTTGCTATAAATAATTCCAATTAACACTTTTATTTGGCAGTGAGGACACCATATTTGCACAACATCCAATTCGGTGTGGCAGCATATAGTCCTCCTGCACCGGTTAAGAAAGGGCCCTGGATTCCAGTCCACTCTTTACGCAACATTAGTCTCCGCTTGATTCCGTTGTCGCCTATGACCGCCCCGGATTATGGCAACCAGGGAGACTATATCTCCATTACACGTGTAAAAGGAGATATGTAATAGCCCGGCTCCCATAGACGACAACGGAAAAGAGAGGCTAATGTTTCGTAAACTGAATCGAGTGTCCTTTACCGTTGTAGGTGACTATGATTCCGGAGGACGCATATTTCCTGCCCCACACGGAATATCGATTCCGTACATCCTCTATCCCACGTTGCTCATTTCAAGTCCCCTTCAGAAATATTTTCGGCGGGTATACCACTAAAATTTCTGAGGGTAATTTTGGAATAACGATTGTTTCATCTGTTCATTTCTGGTAGCTGTTCGTTCAGTTTTTTTTTATTTATACATAAAATATATTGATTATAATAGCAGATAGGTTAAAATATACAATAAAGAATATACAGAAGGAAATAAAAATGAGAAATCCCCCAAGATAGAGAAAATTCTAAATTTTCTATCATGAAACACACTTTTCTAAATATTCACACCATCCAGGTCAAGGACTATCATTGACATTAATATGACATAAACATATGATAGACAAATCTTGCCATCATACACATGGACATCATAAATAGCAGCATGCTTATTTATACATATGAAAATAAACAGAACACACTGCAATGCTTTTTTAATATAAATCTTTTCAACCCTACAAAACATAACTCGGTATCATTCGATAACAAGTGACGGGCTTACTTTAAAGGTGCAACGAGAGATTTTTGAAGCACCCAAATATTGTGTCATAATAATCTGGCTACAGAAATGTCTTAAAATCGAGAAAAAAGTGAATCTGACTTGCTTATATTTCAATGTAAAACATAGGCTGAATTTTGTATATGCTCCTATACGAAATTAGTAATTTCACAATTTTTGTACCAAAGAAACACTTCTCAGCTTAATCCTTTCAGATGGGATTATTATTGATGGAAAGCTTTAATCAGTACTTTCAAATTTTTTAGGGACACCTGATATGTGAAATCTCTCGTTGCACCTTTAAAGGAATATTGTGCAATTAGATTACGCTTCATTCGCTAAATTGCAAATTAGGGGGAGAGGCTGTCTCTAACAAATAATACATATTAATCAGCCTGTAGGGAACTGTTGTGCCGAAACACCCGGGTGCCGAAATACCCGGGTGCCGAAGTTCCCTCCTCTCAGAACTGCCGAAGTACCCGGGCATTCGGCAGAGGAGAAGGGAAGTGGAAAATAACGTGCTGTAGATGTGTAGAGCACGTGTTTACGCATTTTTGGTGATTTTATGGATGATTCTACAATGAAACTCATTAAAAATCGGGCTTTTGGCATTTAGGAACAAGCATGGATGTAATAGTAGACGTAAATACGCCAAAAGCACCCACATAGACCCCATGAAGACCCCTTGCTAAACGAACGTTTAGCAAGGGGTAGCCGAAATTCGGAAACAATGTACTAGTATACGTTATATGCATTAATAATACATTATGGCTCCCATTGTAAAGGCACCCTTTATTGATTAGGCCGGTTGCAACACGGGTTAGATTTAGGGTTGGGGTTATAGGGCCTATAGGACCTAGGGTTAAGATTAGGGTTATGAATTAGGTTAGGGTTTGGCTATTAGGGTAGGTGCGTGAGTACAAACATTGGGATAAGACCTATGTGATTTTCTACTTGACAATAAGGGGTTATGTGATTTTATTTTTTCCTGATGGGGGGGGGGGGGTCATGTTAAATTTATTATTCAGTAAACCAAGCACCTATATGCATATCAGCAATAAATCATATGATGTAAATTGTGTGGGATGGCCGATGGGTGTAGGCCTATGGGTTCTATGCAATAGGGCCTATGTAACTTTACATTGGGGGTTATGCAATTTTCCAAACACATCGTTTAATTTCTGCGGCTCCCTCCCTTGTAAATAATGAACAGGCCCTAAAATTATTAGTTTAAAGCTAATCTTAGCCTGTCGTACGAGCTGAGTCAACTAAACACCTATTTCGTGTCATCCTGTGTCCGTACAGCCAATTGACATAAGAACTTAGTTACATCCAACAACCGCACGCTGTAATAAGGATCCCTCTGTGCCGAACTACTGGGATAACCCATTGTTTCGGCAACGGCAGGGTAATGACGTAGCCCGCATTTTCGGCATGAATAATTGCCGAAACACCGGGCGTTTCGGCAGATACCCCTGCCGTACGGCAAGGTCATCTGCCGAATGACCGGGCGTTTCGGCATAGCCCGGTATTTCGGCGCAGCAAGGTTGTAAAACATAACTCGGTATCATTCGATAACAGGTGATGGGCTTACTTTAAAGGTGCAACGAGAGATTTTTGAAGCACCCAAATATTGTGTCATAATAGTAATTTCATATAGACTAGACACTCAATAGATTTCTTACCTTGTATTTGGCTACAGAAATGTCTTATAATCGAGAAAAAAGGTGATTCTGACTTGCTTATATTTCAATGTAAACATAGGCTGAATTTTGTATTTGCTCCTATACGAAATTAGTAATTTCACAATTTTTGTACTAAAGAAACACTTCTCAGCTTAATCCTTTAGATGGGGTTATTATTGATGGAAAGCTTTAATCAGTACTTTCAATTTTTATTTTTTAGGACACTGATACCTTGAAATCTTCGTTGCACCTTTAAAGGAATATAGTGCAATTAGATTACGCTTCATCGCTAAATTGCAAATTAGGGGGACAGGCTGTCTCTAACAAATAATGCATATTAATCAGCCTGTAGGGAACTTTGATTTGTTTAAATGGTCCACACAAGGAAAACGTCCCTATAATAGTTTCGAATCACATACACACACAAACACACCAGCACACACACACACACACACTCGCGCGCGAGTAAGCGAACACACACACGCAAAACACAGTTTCACTTGTCATACGTCTGTTTGGTTGATAACTGATACCGGAGCATTAATTGGTATATGTGCAATTACATCGTCAAACTGAGGGAACATGCATTGATATTTGCCGTTGCTCGCACAGTGTTTTACATTTATTTCGCTGACACGCACATGCCCTGCAGCCATACTCATGCCCTTTGGGCGTCGCTCGGTGTACTCTTTTGCTGAAAAGTTCACATTTTACATCCGGATGGAGAGAGGCAAGCGAGGTGAAGTTTCTCGCCGAAGCGCACGACACTTCCTCCACAGCGGGACCTGAACCTAAGACTTTCAGAGCATGAGCACCAAACAAGTGTATTAACGTAGTTGATTCATATGGGAATTTCAGGCCCACGATGGTACACGCAATAAATGACTTTATAATAATCTTAGAAGGGCGTCGGATGCTTACAAGTTTTTAATGTTTCTTTGAGGACAGGGCAATCATGGAATGTATTAAGACGAGGTTGAAAAACAATATGCTCGTCAGTCTTCATACGGGTGTTGGATGCTACAAATTTTGCAGGCAATGGAGCAACATTTTCTTATTATCCTTATGATCTGATCAGCTTCTGTGCATTCTTTGTTGAAGATGTCACCATAGCCCGGTGGATCCGCTTGTTGCTTACTATGTTGCCAATATCTTGCCTGCAATGAATGTGGTATTTAGGAACCTCCTTTCACGAAGAAAGTTGTGACATTTGAGGGATTTTTTATACATAAAAAGTAGCTTCTTCCTTGAAAATTTGGTTCACCTTCCGCGGAAGGAGACGCTGCTCATTGCCCTGGTCGCGCGTCTCACTTGACCAGCTTCGGAGAGAACAGAGCATCCAGCCAATACACGATGCTCGTTGAGGGCAGGGCCCCAATCTTCAGAAGGTTTGAAGGAGAAACGAAGACGCTGATGAAAAGAATGAAATATGAAGATATTAAGCATTTTCGTGGTAAAAAGGAAATGTTTTTGGTTAGCAGTGGTCATCCACCACTTTATAAATAAAAAGGTGTCCAAAATTACTCACTTGTAGTAACCTCTAGGGCATTTTATCAATGATATCAGAAGTTACCCACTATAGGTAACCCTGTGAAAGAAATATTTAGCATAGATAAATATTCTGAAAATAACAATAATAATAATAACCAGTTTTATAAAGCACTTAATCCACGATCGTCAAACGTAATATAAACGAAAACAGCATGAGAATTGCCCCTCAGAGCATATTCACGAACATTTGTGGTATTGACAGAACCTCTCGTCTTAAAGTTGACTTCGTGAACATTTTTTGCGCGTTGAGGTCTTTTAATAAACCAACTGAAAAATATCCAGTGAGACGCAGGTCACGCTGGCATGCTTTATTTTATTTTTCACATGAAAACAATGTGCAGCGCTGACCTCTCAAGTTGGTAGAAAACGTTTGAAACAACTACGTTTTTGGCGGCTCGTAAATAAGTTGTTTCATTTTACAAATATTGCAGAAATGTTTCTAAAAGTCTACTTCATACCTCAGATGGTATAATTATAATGATAATTTTTGGGGTTGAAAAAACAAGGATGAAAAGTGAAAAAAATCCGTGTTTAAAAAATGCGTGGTCTGACACAATTCAGGGCCCCAAATCATTTTAAGGTTGACCAAATCATAAAGCTTAAAGGGACATCTTATCTGTAAAAAAGTTGCCTTGCTTTTGTTTTTTGGAGAAAGCGAAGCACCCACGGTGAGTTCATAGATTGCAGTTTGAACATGGAATTCCCCTATACTTTAACATGATGAAAAAAAATCACTGAGTTACACGTTTTCTATGGGGTGAATCAAACAAAGGCAAGGACGGCGTGTCTTTGTGTTTGTGCAAATCCATCCCTTCTGACCTCGTACAACAATTTCTACGGTTATCAATTGTGTCAATGTGACCTCAGGATGATTGTATCATCCTATGCAATGGATCATTTGCATAAATGGTTTCATTTTGTGGCTTCGGTCGATTCTGTAACGATGCTCCTTCTTATTTCTGTTGACAACAATTCCATTTCGTAAATTTTTAAGCGTTTAATCTTATCGATAGGGCCACTCCAACGTCTGGAAAAGATAGCTCCCTATTTTAATTAATACGCGAATGTTCTTTGTTGTGACTATGATCAACACAAAAGCTTGTCATTTGGCAAACAGCTAGTGTCAGACATGAAAAGCACGCCCTGACAAAGCATTCTTGACCGTACCATCGCCGTTCATCAAAGAAAAATAAGTTACGTAATGTTACGCAACAATGGTCTCTTACCTACAGATAGAGGTTTCAGAAAAAAAGCACGAATTCTCTCAAAACTTCTAAAAAAATTTACAAGTCCTCATTATGTTCAGTTATATCTTTAAGCTTCGAAGCTCTTATGGACGCCATGTATCTGTAATGAGCAAATATCCAGAAATTCAACTAAGCTAGACCTATCATTTTCAGCATTATTGCTGCACATCCCTCAAACCATTAACCAATACTAGGTAGACACGAACTCTCTGGAACTACAGGGAGTGAATCACCAATCACGTTAATCCTGGGTTATTTTTTAAACTACCCAATCAAGTGAATTACAAGTTGTAGTAAGGAATCTCATAACACCATCATTCGCAATCGTTTCACAGCACAATAAAACATCAAATGCGGAAAATTCTCGCACTTCGCATACGGTGCCAACTTCCATTGGATAAACAGGTGTGATTATTATGTTGAAACGAAAGAGTTTGTGCTATCGAGAGCAAGTAAAGGATTTTACTTATTGTAAATAGCCGTTTTAGTGTGCATTCGCACCCAACCAACCATTATATTGACAAACTAAATGACCATTGACGCGTTTATGTGTAATATTTGTATTATGTATTGCACGGGCTCTGGATATCAGCTTTTTCCCATGATGCATCAGGAAAACATCGCCTCTCCAATGCAATCGTTGGCGGCACACCGTGAATAGCGAGAATTAAATTACTATCGTTATCTTAAAAGTGTCTATTTACCTCCAGGTAACCATCTCCTTTAGCCTTAAACACTAGAAAGTAGACCATGTAACCAGGGATGACCACGACTGAAGCAAGCACCATCATCCATCCAAGTGCCTGAGCTCCAGGAGGATAGGTGTACTCTTGGTAGGTGAGAGGGGCGTAACCGACACAGAAGAAGATGAAAATAAAAAGAAGGATAAGAGGAGTGATGACCATCCAACAAGCACGCCAGTACCAGTTCATGTGGAATTGCAAGATGGCGGCCATGTCATTGACAAACCTGTTGGCACCTGAATAGCACACGAAGATGAAAATCGTAAATCAGATGGCAATAATACAATTAACAAGTACAATATAATGATTACTCTAAGATATGATGTAAATCTAAACGGTGGCATCTTTCAGGGCTTAGAAATGATTTTTAAATTTTTAAAAATTTCCACGATTGGTGTAACATGCAACATATCCCCTGCAACGTGGTATAACCTCTTTCCATAAAATAATGCCTTTGTACTCACCGTACACGTAAGAAACGACAAAACATTCCAACATGGCCACTACCAAGATTGAGAAACCAGCAGAGTAGTTGTCCATGAGAGTCAACAAGTAGATACCACCCTGTAATGAGAAAAGGTCAAGTTAATTTTCGACCTCTGTGATCGAGATTGTAGTCAATCCAAGCGACCGTGTCTATTCACTATGAGGCAGGGCATGCTAATCTACCAAGAGCTGAGTTCACTAACCTTGGATGTGCACATGTTAACAGCAGCTGACCACGCATGTTCTGGGTATCATAAATCATACTAAAAAACAGGAGTGTATTTGCTCAATATATGGTGATTGGAAGTTATTGAACTGCGCCATGGGAATTGAGATTTTATTAGCTCATAGTGATTAGTCCATAAGCTGCCATCATCAGATTTTCCGTTCGTTGCACCCAATTAGTGATTAATTTTCCCATATATCACCTTGAAGGGGATGTCCCCCTGACTAGGATTAGGTATGTTTCCGCCCCGAAAAGCTGCACGTTCTTCTTCTTCTTCTTCTTGTGTAGTACTGGCCAACGTTCACAGGAACCAAGCGGTCAGGGTTGAGTGCGCAGCAGTTGAAGTTAGTCTTGTTTGGTTGCAATATGGGATTTGACGGCTTCTTTGAATTTGTCACTATCGGTGATGGTGACGATTGATTCTGGTAACTTGTTCCAGTCCAAGATAGTTTTCGGTAAAAATGAGTATCTGTAACAGTCTTTGTTGGCAAATAGTGTTGTGAAGGCTCTGGAGTTGGTGTGCCGTGAGGGTCGGTTGGCCGGCTGTGCGAAGTCGCCAACTGGAACGGATAGGTGACCATGTATAAATTTGTGGAATATAACCAATCTTCTTATTTGGCGTCTATCTGTGAGTGTCTCCCACTCCAGTTCCTTAATCATTTTAGTGACACTTCCATGAGATTTGGTTTTGAAATCATTACAGCCGAATCTAGCGGCCCTGTGTTGAATTAACTCCAGTTTATTGATGAGAGTCTTAGTGTGCGGGTCCCACACACTTGAAGAGTATTCAATCAACGGTCGCACTAAGGTCTCATATGCAGATGCTTTGATATCCTTCGGGCATTGATGTAGGTTTCTCATGACAAAACCTAAGGTCCGGTTAGCAGAAGATGATATTTGGTTTATGTGTTCATTCCAGGTTAAGTCACTAGTCAGTGTGACACCAAGATAGGAGTGACTTTTTGTCTCTTGCAATATGGATTCACCCAGTTTGTAACTGAATAGCTTTGGTTTTCCTCGCATGTGTGAGTCTCATGGTATAGCATTTTTTAGCATTGAAGCTCATTTGCCATTTATTTTGCCAGTTAACCAGGATATTTAAGTCGTCTTGGAGTGATGTGTGAGCAAACTCATTTTGGATTTCTCTATACAACACACAATCGTCAGCAAAGAGTCTGACACTGGATTTAATATTGTTTGGGAGGTCATTTATGTATGCCAGAAACAGCAGCGGCCCCAACACCGTGACCTGCGGGACGCCCGAATCAACTGCGGCCCAGGTCGAATGCTCACCACCGACAACGACACGCTGGACACGTTGGAGAAAGCTGCTGATCCAGGCATGTGTTTTGTTGTGGATACCATAACGCCTAAGTTTCTGTAAAAGCCTGTTATGTGGAACGACATCAAATGCTTTGCTAAAATCCATGATAATTAAATCAACCTGTTTTTTATTATTAAGAGATAGGGCAAGATCTTGTATTGTAAGAATTAGCTGAAATTCGGTGGAATGATGTGAACGGACGTTAGCGCGTCCTGCCCATTTCAAAATGGCCGCCATTGTTTTATGTAAAACCGCCATTATAATTTCATTACAGATAGAAATTTATCCACCACTTCACGAAATCAAGTTTTTAACTGCCGGAAGGGGGCTTAAACATCTAGGCGTCCAAGATGGCCGCCGCAGGGAGGCATATTTTGCTAAATGAACTCAAAATGGCAAATTGTTGAAATAAGAACCTGGGTGATTTATGGCATTTATATTTAAAAGATGGCGGTCATTATATGCGCTCTAGGTTACATAAATCAGGAAGAAAAGCAGCCCAACCCATCTTTTCGACGTTATTAAACAACACTTTCTAACAATGACCCTAAATCTTTTCCAAGATGTAAACAATATTAAAGTGGGTATTGACTTGTCCTAGAGAGTGCCGTTACTATAGCTGGTATAGCTAGTTCCTGAATTAAACTGCCTCTATATCGTTCTAGGAGACTACAGCTCATATCAACCTGATACAATAAAATCATAATAAATGGGTGTGGACTGTATTTAAGGACTGCTCAGTGACGTCATAGGTGTTTTCCAGTAAAAATACAAAATATGCTTATGAAGAAGTGAAAAAATTGTCTATATGTAGGAGGAAAATTTAAATATGGTGACCTAAGATTCTTTCTAGCACATCAAGTGCTATCTTTGTTTCTGACGTACCACAGGATCCTTCTCCTCTCTACTAGCTTCTACTACACAGCGTCAAAATGTGTTGAGTGGTCTGCAAAGTACGAGAGAAAATTGCCGAAAAATGTATCAATAATTTTTGTTATGGTTCTAGTTATGCGAAAAGATGTACAGGGGTGTGTTTTTCTTCTCGATTTATGTCCTCAGGAGAGAGGATAACAGCCGCTATTATGAGTTTGAATCATGTCCGACAAATACACAAATCTCTTGGTGCTCTAAAATATTACTCGCATTCTTACCCATCTATTTGGCAATTTTGTACATTTTAACACAACATACCCTCCGGCGGCCATCTTGACATTTAATGTTTTAAAGCCCACTTTCAGGAAGGTAGAACTTTATTTCGTTAGTCCTGATAAATTTTCATTATTGATAATGAAAATACAATAGGCAGATAGATAAATAAGCAGGAGCAGTATGTTCATGCATAAAGACAGAGTTAAATTGAAATCCTTTTCCCGTAGGTAGCCAGTGAAGTTCTTTTAAAGTGCCGGGGTAATATGGTCTCTCTTGGATATGGAGCATACTAGCAGTGCAGCTCATGTTCTGCAATCTTTGAACCTGTCCAATTCATATTCTGTAGCACCCTGACCACATATGAAGAGTTTCTTTATCCAAGTATTTCTTATTCTATGGACAGTAATGACTAAAAATACAATTTTGTTCTTATTTGATTGCTTCTAGTCTTATCATTTGAGGGTATTTGGAACATGTACGTTACGACATACACAATCTGATTTTGATGATTGTTTTGATTTTCGGATTTAGAAAATCAAATGAAGTTGCCTTAGTTTGTGACGAAAAAGAATTTCATAGTTTTCAGGAAACTGGCCCTTTAACGGTAAATATGGCATTGGACTAATCTGTGAACACGTACCCCATCACGTGATGATAACCTTTAATTTGAGGGAGAAGAAAAGGAAAGCATATATTTCAAGGGAATGCCCCTTTAATGATAAAATGTGGCATTGGGAGAATCTTTGAAACACAATGAACACCACATATGCAGCCTCTCCCAGGGGATCCTGTAAACACATCTGGGATGGCAGCCCGAATTGCGGGGAGGGAAAAAGGAATTCATGGATTTTCAAGGAAAATGCACTTTAATTGATAAATGTGACATCTGGGCCTAATCTGGGAAAACACCTCATATGCAGTCCTACCAGGGGTTCCTGTGAGCGAATCTTGTAATGATACCTTTATGTGTTGAGATAAGAAGAAATTCATAGTTTTCAAAAGAATGGCACCTTTAAATGGTAATGGTGGCATTTGAGCCTAAGCTGTGAACACCCCATATGCAGCATCTACTGGTGGATCTTGTGAGCGAATCTGGTAATGATAGTGTTTGATTTATGGAAGAAGAAGGAATTCATTTTCAGAGAATGCCCCTTTAATTGGCATACATGACCATTGATCCCAAACTGTGAACACCCTATATGTGGCATGGGTCAGTGGTTCTTCTGACCAAATTTGTCTGAAATCGGCCCATGCGTTTAGCACTATATAGCACTGTGCATTTTCAAAGGAATCGGCCGGGGCACTCCTATTTTCACTCAAGGACCCCATTGTTTGGAAAATATAGCAAATTTGTCACCCCAAAACCCCTATTTATAGTCAATTTAGCTCTCACTCAAAGAGTCAGACCACTGTGTTTTGCATGTCCACTGTCATCGATTTCCCGTGAGATTGAAAGCGCCAGCCTTATTACACCTGTGACTGTGATCCACTTCATATGTGAGTGACTACCTCGGAAAAGGAGCATTTGCCAGAAAGAAGAAGAAACTGACAAACCACAATATGTTAGCTGGCTACACCAGCTAACATAATTCTGCATGCTGGAAGGAAATGTTGACGGATTTGTTCTCGGAGGCAAACTCAGCTTTGTTGTCAGAAACGCATCAGGGGATTATCACAACAGATGAACGCTAAACATTTCCAAACATAACCAAAGAGTCCATTATCATAATGGATACAAATTTAATCTATCATAGCATCAAAGCTGAGAAACTTCCGACATCCAACAGAAAAAAAGAAATGCAAGTATGGTTGAAATCCGGACGTATACGAAGAAAGAGCTCTACAGTGTCAAAAATAAAAAATAAAAAAAAATAACTAAGAGCTCAAAAATATAAAATTCACATTCTGGATAAAAATACGGCCACGAAATTGTGTACGTTTGAATCCTGAACCCTGAGGAACTGAACCCTGAAGAGCTGATATGGGTCAACATGAAAGGAACATTACATGATTCAGTGTGGCAGCGATTAAGAAATCATTCAGTTGAGTGAGGCAGTGGAACAAAATGCAGCTTCTGACTGGACAAATGCCGGGCGGCAGTGCGACACATCCTTAATGTGGAGAGCTTTTATTGGGATAAAGGGAACGTCTGGAACATTGAAATTGAATATAAGTTTTGGTGAAATTAGCAGAGGATTCTGATAGCGAGATTCATCAATTGTGATTGATCCCTTTAACAAGGACCAAATAATCAAACGTGGGTATAAAAAGTGTTATTTCATTTTTTTAAAAAAAATAATTAAACCATAGCTAGGTATCATGAAAATGAACGGAAAATGCATTATTTTAACATATTTTTAAGGTTTCGCCTCTCCTTTTGCTCGACGTTTATGTCAGATAATTCGAAGCAGAACATACCCGTTAGTCGCTTGCAAGGCGACTAACGGGCTCACCACGCATAAGATACATTATATCTGATAATGTTCTACTTCTCACCCATTATGTAGTACATAAATGGAAGTGGTTGTAGTATGGATTCATTTTAGTATGTTCCAATTGAACTCCCCTTGAATATACATGTATTTAACACAAGTTTTGCGTAGCCGCTTGAAATCACCGACTTCAATACAAAACACAAGGTCAGTATTGTAGTTAAGACATCCTTTACTGCATTCTCCCATTTATGAAATAAAAACCTCTTGACGGACCATTATGACAAAATATTTGTCAAAATCATTCCAATCTTTACAATAGTAATACTAGATTTTATGGTCCGTATGCGCAAAAAGTTAGACCAGGTTTAAAGTTAGACCTGGTCTAAGTCAAAACTAGTTTTGTCCAAAATTGACAGTTATTTACATTTTCTTTATAAATTAACTAGCAAATTGTAAAGATTAAAATGCAAATTTCAAAATAAATAAAAATATTTCATGTCATTGCTTAGGAAAATGTCTTTTCTGGTGGTACTAAATTACACTTACCGGGTTCTTTACACGTGGCTCATGTGTGAGCAATCACCAAACATGCCAAAACTCAAATTGGAGCAACAGTGAGGGCGGTTGTAGAGTCTTCCGGCACTAGTCTCATTTGTCATAGGGTTTTGTACAATGAAAAATGAAGCAGATCGTCCTGATTAAGCTAATCCCAAAGATAATCATGATACTTACATTGGTTGTCATTGGTAACCCAAGGAGAAACCCAACTATGCATGCCCCAATGGTAATACGAGTCTTGAGCTTGTAGATATTTGGTATGTAATCTTTCAATTCATCGACAACGGCTGTGATTAGAGTTTCCAACATCACAAACTAGATAATGAAGATATAATCGAAACGTTTGGTTAAAATGTGTTTTTATGAATAGTAAGAAATGCGTGTTTACCTTTTCCGAGGTTGGTTCAATTACAAATTGCATCAACTTGGACAGATGCGAGAATCTGCTAAATCTATCAATTACGGTTGCTCAAGAGAGAAGCAAGACTACCAAACACAGCAACTCTTCGTGATTTTCTGTCTGGAAATGTTCAAGCTATGGACTTAAGAGATGGAAAAAATAACATTAACATATTCATTTTTATATACCTCATTTAAAGATCTCTGTCATCTGATTGGTTAAAAGTGGAGGCATAAACTACTTACTCTAAACAAGGTCTGTAGGGCATTGCCCTTTATATTGCCGTGCATAGCAATTGCTATGCCCTCAATTCAACAATTATAGTCTCTTCTGCATGACTCGGTAGTACCACTACCACGATATCAGTAAAAATGTAGTGAAATGGCTGTAGCAGAGATGGTCATCAATATGCACTCAATTTAACCCGAGCGTAGACTACTCTCTTCCACCCTTCACCCAGCATGCCCATGGCCCCATTCAGTGTTGAAGAAAACGTAAACACGGCGTAAAAAACCGTCATTTTGGATGATATTCAAAAGTCAATAATGGTCTTACAACTTGCAATCATTATACCGTCATTATATTATCTTGATGAGTCTGAGCACCATTAGTGAAAAAGACAGAGCATCACGAAATGCCTTTGAATTTATAGTTTTATCTTCTTACCGGTCTACCAGGATTATTTTAAAGAGAGGTATGCAGAACAATTGGTGGCAATTGTCCAGAAATATCCTTGTGTGGTAAGAGCATATTAACTTAAAACAACCACAAAACTTAGGGTAAAACGTGGAATCACATGTTTAAATAGAGCTTCATGTTATCTGCAGACATATGTAAGTAATATTGTTCTTCTTCCGGATGATCACTACAGTATGAATTATGACAAACAGAGGCCCAGCCCTATCGAACCCTGCAGGAGACCACAGGGCATCTGATGATGCTCACTCGGACTGCGCGTTCTTCAGGTATGGCCGAATCCACAGTAACGGGTATTACCTTGAGTTTTGAATTTATCACATCGCTAACAAGAGAATGCATGACGGTCAACGTACCAACACGCAAAAGTGCTGTTTCAGTACTGTGTCTTCAGCCGTTATGACTCGCCACAGTTGCAACATTCTCCAGTGGAATGGTTCGAACCTAAGAATGGGAATGGGTCTAAGCACAAATCACCTTAGTACCTCGTCAACAGTGACTGGATTAACCTTGCATTGGGACAGCCTTTTTACGTACAGGGCCCGCCTTGGATCATTCATGTGAGTTGGACCAGGACAATTATCAAGGATTCAAGGTCCTGACTGATTCTTTTTTTAACTTTTTGTTGCTAATAAACCTGGCAAATGACCTACTTAGCTCAGCAGCTGAATTACAGTTTAGGAATTTTGTTTACTATTAAGAGTAGAAAAATTGGTTTTGTTTTCGATGTATGAACCGTCTTTAAGCCACAATAAATAGTTTACTCAGTACTGCTGATGTACTGAATATGCATCAAGATCGACCTCTTTCTAATTTTTATATTTCCTATTTTCGTTATTTCCATTCTCTCTAAACATGCTAAAAAACGGAAAAACCGCCTGTATTCATTCATCAGTGATTTGCTAATCTAAAAACGAAAAATCACCAAAATCGCTTTTTGAATGTATGTAACAAGTACAGGTATCCTAACATACTCTGCGAATGATAAGACCAGAAGCAACCTAATAGGACATAATCGGAAATTTAGGGCTTACTGTCCCTTCGGACACTTACTACACACGTACTTGAAGGGGAATCGTATCATAGAACACTGCCTTTTTCTTCTTCTCTTTCTTTTTCTTTTCTCTTCCTTTCTCTGGGTCAATTAACAGGTGGAAAAGGTAACGTATGAAATTCTACAGACTTATCCTTCACTTTTAAACGCTATTCCATTTTCCCTGCAATTTTCAAATATTTTTCAAATCACTGATAGTGTCTTTACATCAAGGCTTCGGTTCCTGACAATCGGCATTTGAAGGTAAAATTTTATGTTCGTAACCCTTTCCCACTTCTTCGCATATATCTAAAGCCCGGATCTAAATAGATAACTTAAAATCATAATTTTGCAAACAGAGAAGGGCATAAATTCAATCATATTTATTCACAATTATAACAAACTCAGTCGAGTTGTTTAGACTAGTATCTTCATTGCCATACTATTCCATTCCTTGTTCGCGTGTAACATGGCTATGTTTTGAGCAAATGAAACAAACCCCACTTCAGTATTAAGTTACAATTCCTCTAAAGTTCAAATGAATGTTCCATTCAGTTCTTACATCTCTCTCTACTTCAGGGGAGTTCGTATTGAATGCGTGTCACAGGATTGAACAAACGCTTGTAACAGAGATTGTGCTCAATTCTCCCAGCCCAGTTTGGTAATGCTAAAAGTAGAATCATTTGCATATTTATATAACATAATTACACTTTGAGATTACGCTTCGGAATTTCAAAAATATAAGATATATGTGTCGTGGTATCATGGCAAAACCAGAATGATTAAACAGAAGGCCAATTTGGAGTTCTTGCTATATAGAATATAGCCTTTGCACTTTACACACAACACTTTTCAATTAAATTGGTCTTTCCAAAACAAAGTTATTAAATTTTGAATTTGGACTGTGTGTATATTAAAAAAAAGAGGAAAAGTTTGCCGAGAGGAGAGTGTCTTGATGAAAACGAAGTTACCTTAGCACCGGCCTTTCAGCAAAGAAACTGGTCTATTGTACAATTAGTTTTGAAATCTTCAGTGCTAAAATTGCATGATTTAAATTACGTTAGGCCATGTACAATTCTATCTTCAGCTCCAAATTTGTTTTAAAATATACTTAATAGAGCATGTTTGAAGTTTAACTAGCATCCTAAAAACCTAAACATTGACCAAAATCACCCCGCATTTTTTTTGCTGTTTAAACTCTGCTCAACTAGTCCGAGGTTGCTCCGACTAGTCCATTCCATGTGGTGGTGGGTGGTGGTGGTGGTGGTGGTGGTGGGGGGGGGGGGGGGGAAAAAAAAAAAAAAAAAAAAGGGGGGGGGGCTTTTTCCTGTTAATTTGTACCTTACTATATCACTTACTCACCCGTCCTTAAGTCCTTCATCTTATCTAACAGAATACTACAGACCCCATGCAAGTCATGGAAATAATTGTCTCCCTTGAAACTTAAGAACAAATCTTGGTGAATCTCCGAAAAAAAATTCTTTTACTTTTTCCCTAACATTTATTTCTACTTCAGCATTCCCTGGGTTTAAGCTACTAAATGTTACATTGATAATTTCAATCCCAGAGATCACATGGCAAGAACTCCAAACACACAAAACAAAAACTTACTTGACTGTCGAGACCCAGGGTAAACAACATAAAGAAGAACAGAATAGACCATAGTGCAGATACAGGCATACGAGCCAACGCTTCTGGGTAGGCCACAAATGCGAGACCAGGACCTGTAAAAACATCACAACTGATTATTTAGCTAAATTCCTTCAGAATATATTTTAAATGATTTACTTGCAGTAATATAAGCTACATAATATACCTATTTGTTTAACAATGCGAAAAATCAAACTTTAATGTAAAACTACATCGCGATCCTCGGACCGCTAGTGTCGACTGCCGTCGCGGTCTAGCTGTGAATGATAGGCCTAATGTGTCCTTTGACCTTGATATGTGACCTTTGACCTCATAAACCAATGAGGGTTTGTAATATCCATAAACAAAGCTTGATTCCAATTGAACTTCAACTTTCAATTGAGGTAAATTTTACATTTTCGACCTATGTTGCAACTTGACCTCACCTCACATGACATTTGACCTTGGTATGTGACCTTGTTAGCTCATCAACAAATGAGGGATCCCATGTTGCATCTATGACTCAAATTTAAATGGTTTAAATCCATCGAAGTATGCGGATATTACAGGCAAATGTTAACCTCTTTTCACAACAGACAACAACATCAACAGGCTACAACAACAACGACAGGAAATCACTGTGTCTTCCTGCCTTAAAGGTGCTTGTTCCGATTTCTGTATTTTGTGTTCTCTACTTGATATGAGAGCCTGGCACTTTCACATACACCCCATAAAGTACTGTGGGAAACAAACTTGCGGTTTTAATGGTAGAAGCAATAATGCATACTGCAAAACCCTATTCAATATTGTGCTAATATTGATGGTTAACCATTAATTCGGCGGTTTTTGTTTATATCTTGTGAATGAAATTGATTTGAGGACTCAAATTTCAGGACGACAATGAGAAAAATACGGCCTTTCATCTGATATCAAAATCAATACTACTTCCGGGTAAATCAGGGGGTCCTTAAGACGATCGGAACACGCACCTTTAAGGCATGCGACACAACAATCATATGGATGATTGGTTCCTCTGTTTAGTGTACGTTAGAAAAAAATCAATGCCATGGTTAGTTACATTTTGTCTCATTTAACACTTAACTGCATGGGGGGGGGGGGTTCCTAGGGACCCATTTTTATGTTTTTCGGCCGGCGCTTTTTAACGCTGCAATATATTTGGTTTATATTTTTTGTATTTGTCTAACTTTTAGTTGCGCTTGCATTGGTGCAAAAAAAATTCAAATCCATCGCGTCGTTTTTGCGTTAATTAGCATGGGTCTCTAGGAGCCCCCCCCCTTATGCACTAACGGAAGTGCCCATGACAAAAATTAAAAATCCCTAAGTAGGGGGAAACAAGGTCAAGCCCCATTGAATGCAATGGATGTTGACCTTTGGTACCCCCTACATTGGGAACTTTGGGATTTGCTAAGAATATGTTTACTTTTTGAGTTACTACTTAATCATTTCGGAGGAGGGCTTTTGTATATAAAAGCCTTACAACCATGCAAAAATTTGACAAATCTTGAGGGCGCACTATTTTTCAAATGTGCCAGTGTCTCTTTAAGAGTAGATCGCATCCGTTCCTAAGATTAGGCACACAGCCAACAATTCAGATATAAAAAAAAACTATACTTTTTTTAGGTATGTCGGGGTCGAGGCTATTGATTTCGAAGTGCTCTCTTAACGAGTAAGCCCACATCCATTATGTAAGAAAACATACTAGGAAGGGCGTTATTTCATTAGGCATCGCACGAACCTAGGCACGAACGAGGTATCGGATGCTTCATTTGATTCAAAAGTTTCGACTTATGATACTACAATGTATTTTGATTTGTAAAACATTAACAGTTCATTGAAAGGTTACTCGGGGGGGGCACTTGTATTCAAAGGTGGATATGATGCGTGAACACGGACTTCCAAAATACACCCTAAACAAGTATTTCCACCGACTAAAAACATACCCTAAACAAGTATTTTTGTCTGTTTTTGCTACACTAAAGAAGTATTTTTGTCAGTTTTTGCTAGCTTAAACAAGTAAGCAATGCATTGTGTCGTTAATATGCCCTTTATTATCTTGTTTTGCTTTACAATATTTTTTATCTCTGCTTAATTTGAGTATTACATACCTAAACACATACATCACAATTTCAGGATTAAGAAAAAACATACCCTTTTTCCACATTTTGCTGTTTTTGACACCCTAATCAATGTACGCGTGTACATCGCCTTTTGGAAAAAAAGACACTCTTTTTACGCGTTTTCTTGTTCACGCATCATATCCACCTTTGAATACAAGTGGCCCCCCGGGAGGTTACTTTATTGAATACGTTTGTTTTCCTTACCAGAGTCTGCCACCTGATCTACTGGCAGCCCTGAGTCATGTGCCATAAATCCAATCACGGAGAAAATAACAAAACCAGCAAAGACACTTGTACCACAGTTGATTAGAGAAATTATGATGGCATCCCTGTAACAGAATCGGTATAAGTAAATATATTAATGCTGATATTGTGCCTTAGGAGGTTTGTCTATATATATATTATATATATATATATATTATATATATATATATATATATATATATTATATATATATATATATATATATATATATATATATATAGTGAGGGTATACCGTGAAACTCGAGTAACGGTTGCCTTTCCAGAGGTATATGCTTTGTAATTTATTTACGCTCTCCTGTAAGCACATTGATCTTACCTCTGGAAGTTGTTGTGGAATTTGTTATAACTAGCGAGTGTATGAAGACCACCCCAGGCAGCACCTAACGAGTAGAAAATCTGTACAGCTGCATCCTTCCACACCTGCAAAGAGTAAACGGTTGAAAAGTTTTTGAAAATCTCAGAATACATGCGGGCAACTGGTAACGCAACGGAATGCACCGGTTCTTTCCTCACGTTACACCGCTGAAGTCCCAGGTGCGATCCCTGGGTTGGCCCAGAATCTTTAATGTGTAATTAGTTTCCATGCAATCCAAGCTCACTCTCGCAGGTGTAAGGTAATTGGCCTTCCACCTTCTTTTAAAACTGGATTTCTGTCCCGACTGTAGAATATGATGAAAATTAAGGAGACGGGCACATTTTCGTGTCATTAAATCCTCTACTTTAACCTTACCTCAGAATACATGCAACAATTTTCACATATCTCAAGTGTTGTTTAAACTTCAGATTGCCTTTTTTATCTTTGTTAACATTTGCCATGTCTGCTCTGATGCTTAGGGGTAGATAATAAATTTTATACATTATTCACGTAAATAATACATTTTATACCTTACTTATACCATGAATTTTGTTTGAAGAAATCTTACTATCATTTGTTTCATTTTCTTCTGTAAGGCATGTCATATTAGTGATTTAAAATAGCTATGAGAGGCCATGTATGGAAACCCTCAGGATTGACTATCTTCGTACACATTTCAATATATTTATAGAGTGTGTGTGTGTAATTGCGGTTGTTTGGAAGTAATAATAGGTTTTGCATTCAAAGATGGGTGACCCGATCATGGTCCGATTTTTCATATTATGTTTCCCCACATGGAAGTATATCACTAAAACATCTGATTAAAAAGTTTAAGTTAGGGTAAGGAAAAAAATTGAGATTTTGATGGGGTAAAGTGTCTGTGTGTGTGGGGGGGGGGGCGAGATTGTCGATCGGGTCGCCCACCTTTACATTCAATATAGAAGTTTACAAACAATTTACATAAAAAGACGCTCTGAGCTGATGAGTGTAAAACTTACTGTGGCATCTGCCAATTTTGCAAAATCTGGTTTGATATAAAAGATTATACCAACGGATGCCCCAGGTAGAGTAACACCACGAATGAAAAAGAATGAAGAGCACTACATACGGGAAGGTTGCCGTAAAATACACCACCTGGGAAAAGAGAAACTTAGGAAAGATAACAAACCAATTCTAGGATATTTTTTAAGTGATTCAAGATTTTAGCGATGGCGCCTATAAAGCAATGTCAAGTTAATTGAAACCCGAGGATATGGATGGTTTGAAAACCAACTCTTGATCAAGATATTTTGTCATTTTTCCATGAGGCAGCGTACAGAATGTTCCACATTACTTGATTAACCATGACAATACTTCCAAATTGTTTTTTTTTTATCATGAAGTAAAATTTAGATTGAGAATTGGGTGATGTTTTGTATTTTTAATACAAATTTAGTTGGCTTCACAAGAAATTTGAGATCACGTTTTGCTTTTTTTTACTTTTAGGACTACTCTGATTTGTGATTTAACAGAGCAGAGTACATCCATGGATTTAGTCAGAATGTAATTAAATCATTTTCATTATAATTTTTAACAGTGGTTTGCACTGGTTTCGGAACCAACAAATCTAAACCCGTATCATACATTTGTAGACAAAAATGTTTTGCCAAATTTCAATCAAATAGGGTGTGTCGGGCTGGTAGAACAGGGTTTTTATTTTTCGTTGCCGTAACGAAACTTGTGCTTGACCCCGGGGTTTGACCAAATGTGAATAAAGTAATTTTTAGTTCATATTTTTCAATAGTGGTTACGTAACCAACAAATCTGAACCGGTATTCATTTGTACACAAAAATGTGTTGCCAAATTTCAAGGAAATTGGGTCTGTCGGATCCATAGAGCAGGCGGGATTTCATTTTTCTTCGCCGTCACGAGGCAATTCTACATATGCTCGTCCTTGGGCTTGACCTACCTTTCCAGATGATTTGACACCTTTAAAGATGCACAGAAATACCACGATCCAAGCCAATAATAGACAGAGACACAGCTGCCATCTAATAGGACCCATGTCATGCATGCCTTCACTTCGACCAAGTACATAGTTACTGCAAGAACAAAAAGTGGAGATTTCATGAAGAAGGCGGACTCACAATTACTCTAAACCTGGTTTTTGCATATTTAGAATGCTTACTGACTAAAACACACCTGATTAATAAGCTGAAAACGTCATGTTATGTCAAAATAATAATAGGTATTTTCTGAAAATCCAGCATGCTCTCTATGGGTCCAATTAGGACAACAGGCAGATTCACAACTTTACTTCTTTTTCTAATTGCCAAAACCTTGTCGTTTTTTTTTCTACTGGTTTGTCCAATAACCTTCAAAAACGTCCTCGGTCATGGGTAACCAAGTGCCCATATAGATTAAATTATATCTTCTGAAAATTCCCTCGTCCCTTTAACGTGCAAGTTGAACTTAGGACTGGGAACACACCCGCTAATACAATAGCAGGCTACCAATATCGAAGAATTGAGAATGAATGTGTGACCCACATACCACTCTACGTTTCAGGGCATTATAAGCGTATTAGAGTTCTTAACATCATGAATTTGATGTCGTACTCTTGATTTTAAAGACACAAGATATTTCATCAAAAATAAACTTCTCCATTATACTTAAAAACCGAGTTTTTTTTTTGCAGTTGCAAATGCTTTGTAATTAACCCCTTATTAAGGTGGATGCTGCATGATAGAATTCTTCCTGTAATTTTTTTTAAAATTGCTACCGGGTAATTTCATTGGTGCTGATTCAAAATCTGTTGTAATAAAAATAAGGGGGGCACTGACTTCGTTTTCGACTATTTTACGTTATAATAAAAACACATTTTTCGCCAAAATTTGTACACATTTCTATGGAAATTTATTAAAGGATGCTAAAATCATCACTGCAAGAAACGCCTCCGAAGAATTTTTTCTAAATTTTTAATTATTAATTTTCAATTATAGAATTGGAGATAAAATAAAAAATGGTGGTCACGGACTTACTTTTTTCGGGGGGGGGGGGGGGGGGGGAGGAGGGGGGGGGTTCCACCCAATGTGGCAGCAAAAGGGGCAAGTTTGTATTTTGGTTTGCTACTTCCTGCAAACGCAGTATTTGTATAAACTTACGCCTCACGCATCACCGAGAGATGCGCCAGCTATCGGTTGCAAAGAGGAGCGTATCCAGCATGTAATATGCCGTATTCCTCCCCGCTTGGTTGAACTCTACCTCGATGATGGAAGCACGAGGTTATTTCCCGCCCAATAAAATAATTTCATAATTCCTTTTGGCTTATCTTATTCCTCCGCATTTCAACTTTTTGGCTCTATTGTGGGGTGGGGGTTCTTTTTATCTTGCCCAAACCGTATATTTGCTCCGGCTATTTTTTCCTTTCACCACTTTTTAAATGTTTTTGCTTGGGGTTTGTCGTTAGTGTTTAGATATTTTTACGTTGTGCGGGTGTTTTTTTATTATG
>JAMKCH010013210.1:0-25593 GCA_023653785.1 Ophioderma brevispina
TTCCAGATGCTAATTTTGTTTGGGACTTCAAATTGACCAGGGTAACTTTTAACTTGTGGGGGAGGAATGTTATATATCTGTCAATGTATCAAGTGAGTTAGAAGTAATGCTTTTCTCATTAGAGACCAGGTTGATTTATATGGCCTGTACTAGACCAGGCTGAGTCAAGTTCAAGTTATTAACCTCTACCAGGGCATGGGTATTTTGGGAAACATTTATTGTGCACTCAGCAATAATAGTCATTGTATATTACACCACAATCATGTGAGCATCTCTTGTGTTTCTGTGCCTCTTCATTGAGTAGCTTTTAAGTGTTAATGAGTGTGCAACATAATTAGGTCACAACAGTCAGCAATGACAAAAAAATAACAATTCGAGTCAACACGATGTTTTCTTTCCTGTAATTGAGAACTTGGTGAAATATTAATAGAAACAAATTTGCATCCCTTCTCCAGCTGTCGCAAAATCCTAAAATATTTCATCAACACCACTATAGTAGATTCAACCCATCGTGTCACCTCTATACTTTTCTGAAGGTATCGGCATTGGATTGAGGGGCATGTGCAGTGGGGGAAATTAAATTCCACGTAACCTATTGAAACTGTAGTCCGATAGCAGAGAAAACTCACAATCCTATGCTTTATAATGAAAGTATTCAAAATCAACGTAAGTGCATTTAGAGCTACATTATCTCTCAAAAGATTCTGACTAATCGTTTTGGGCAATCATTGGTGATTCAATGTAATGGCCTGACTTTTTGACGACACAAAGTCTTTGCACCTCTTTTGAAAATGATGGCAACATGAAAAGCCAGATTATCTTAGTGCGTTCATGAAACGGGTTGAATCGGCGGCCCCAAATATTTTTTCTTTTTCTGTCTCTCCTCTCCCCCCAGTAATCGACGCTGTCCAAAACTTTTCTTCTGGTGACACGATGATTGAATCTACTGTAGCTCATGCTTATAACCCATTCGGTAGATTCATAACTCCCAAAATTAGTGTTGGTATAGTGTAACTTTTCATTGCATACACAAAAATCTAATTTTTCACCAGCATTGGTCATCACTTTGACG
Organism: Ophioderma brevispina; assembly: GCA_023653785.1. Classification (NCBI taxonomy): domain Eukaryota; kingdom Metazoa; phylum Echinodermata; class Ophiuroidea; order Amphilepidida; family Ophiodermatidae; genus Ophioderma; species Ophioderma brevispina. The sequence continues at coordinate 1,073 of JAMKCH010013210.1, forward strand.
TCACGAGGAGAGCAAAATTGGACGCTTTTGATCAATGAAGCATGGCGAAAAATCCGCCCGTTTTCTTTGTATGTCTAAAAAGCAAAAATTAAAATGCCTCTATTTTGGTTAATTTTACATCAAATTGTATTATTTTTCGGGAATTCGTGATGTCATGTACATAATTTTATGAATGTAAGTCAAACTGAGCTTGACAAAATCTTGACATATTTCCTTTAAGAAGAGGGGGCCAAGACAAAGTTTGTACAGGGGTCAAATTTTTAAATTGATCCAATCATAATTTCCTGAATCCTTGTGGCTAGACAAATAACATGGTATACTTTTCAGCATGATTGGATCAATTTAAAAATTTGACCCCTGTACAAACTTTGTCTTGACCCCTATCCTTAAGGCACAATTGTGGCACTTCAGAATTGTTTCAGGGGTCCCTGTCAGTCTGTCTAAATATTTAATCACTCAAACGGGTTTGTACTTGAGATGTGTATGTGTGCTAGCTCCGGGGCTATAATATACATTGCTGTATGCCTGGAATTTGAACATAAATCAAGCAGGGTGGGACGAGAAAACCGGATTTTTTTTTAACTCGGCCAAATTCGATTTCAACTGAATGACGGTTTGCACGGGTTGTAACGCACGGTTACTGTTACAAAGGGTTAAATTTCATTTATACCAATACACAGACAAAAGATTATACAATGCCCTAGAAGAAACAGGCCTCTAACAATGGCGAACTATCAACAAAAAATTTCTAAGACTATACCCGCCCGGGGGTCACCCGCCCAATCGCCATGATCACGGTGCGTGTTGTCCTGACACGCTCCGCGTTTTGTTCAAAATGTAACTTTTGACACCCCTGAAAAATCGATGCGTGATTTCGGTTAGGATCTAAGTGATGAATCCCACATTTTGCAATTTGCATTGAAAACTATTCTTTAGTAAACAAGAATATGCGTTCTTCACCTCAGTAGAAGAATTAGCCCTGTGAGCTAACACACATTTGTAACACATCTCAGGTACAAAAGGTTTGAGTGATTAAATATGTTGACAGACTGACCGGAACCCCTGAAACGTGATTCTTAAGTGCCGCAAGTGGTGCCTTAAGGAGAGGGGGCCAAAACAAAGTTTGTACAGGGGTCAAATTTGTAAATTGCTCCAATCATGTTGAAAAGCACACCATGTTATGTGTCTAACCATAAGGATTCAGAAAAGGTATAGTTTGTAATAGGTACATCCTAAAGTTTCAGAGTTATAGGCTAAAAACAGCAAAAATCAATAATAAGGGTCAATTTTCAGTTGTACAACCGGGGTCAAATTTTAAGTTGCTCCGATTTGGATAAAAAAGGTGCAAATTATTGGTGGAGTTCATAGGATTAATAAGGAATAGTTTTTACTGTCTTAAGTGCTTAGTTTCCGATGTAGGGGGCACGAGTCAACGCCATTGCAATTCAATTGGGCTTGATCTTGTTACCCCCCTGCTTTCTTAAGCAAGCATTTGAGACACTCAAAACTATTCCTTAATTTTATCCTATGAGCTCCACCAATAATTTGCACCATTTTTTATCCAAATCGGAGCAATATTAGAATTTGACCCCTGTACAACTGAAAAAAATCGACTCTTTTTATTGATTATTTTTGTTTTAGCCTATAACTCTGAAACTTTAGGCTGTACATATTACACTATACCTTTTCCTGAATCCTTATGTTAGACACCTAACATAGTGTGCTTTCACTGATGATCAATTTACACAAATTTACCCCTGTACAAGCTTTGTTTTGGCCCCCTCTCCTTAAGGCACCACTTCCCGCACTTAAGAATCACGTTCAGGGGTTCCTGTCAGTCTGTCAACATATTTAATCACTCAACCTTTTGTACTTGAGATGTGTATGTGTGCTAGCTCCCGGGTAAATGGTTGTATAGCTTTGAAACCTCTGAAACCTACATAGCGAGGCGGCATAGCTAACCTATCGTGCATTTTGTGATAAAAGCGTGAACTTTGGCACGATGTAGAGAAAAGGAATACGAACAGATTAAGATCATGAGCCATCGCATTTTGCATCCCTCGGCAATTTCAATATGGCCGCCAAATGACAATTTTAGGCTATTTTGGCAATATTTCAACATCTGCCTGTACTCATGTATAATAGTAGTCATAAAAATATGCTAAATGCGACATGTTCCATGTTTGTCCAACACAGGCCATGCAATATGTGTCCCTGTCTGCCATTTTCCAGATGTCTCCAGAAAGATAATTAGGCATATTTGCTATATATCAAACACCCACCTTTTCATTCTAAAATTGACATAAAAACCTGCTAGATGTCTACTACATTGGTCGTCTAATAATTTAATTAAGGTTAATGTATTCTCAGTTATATAAAGGCGTGTTACTTATTTTGATAAGACAGTCCACAAATAAGTGATTCCGAGTTAAAGTTTCGGAAGTAGACTTACCCTGAACTAATCATGCTCACCGCTGTTCGAGCACAGCGGAATGAAACGAAAGCCATCGGGACTAATATCACTTCAGTGGTGTGATTAAGGGTTGTTTGAGCGCCACCAACGGTATTAATAATCTGTTCTAGGCGGAGGCCCGGTTGAAAGGCAGCAGAACTTGCCAAAAGCCGGTGGAATGAGCCATGGCACTTCAGCCGACGTTCACCCTGGCCTGATGGATACCCTCGCAGACCCATCGGCCAGAGTTTTCTTGGAAGCAAGCCGTCCTGCGGAGGCCGGTTATCACAAACCAAGCGGTCTACCTACCGAAGGGCCTGTGTAGCGGCGAGGCTAATATTGAGTGCTCTTAAGGGACAACAAAGTCGGTCCTCCCTCACGGAAGAACCACCCGAAATATCCGGTAAGTAAAGTGGTGGAGCCCTGCCAAAGCAAGCCCAGATGTAACGGCGGCCAGACTGGAGGAGCCCATCGGCTCGTATGGCACGCCAGTCAAACTCCGTAGGGCGGTTGGCAAATCCTACCCAGGCATAACTGGCCGAAGGCCGGCCTGGGGTTAAACATGCCAAGTAGAAGGCGGTTCAGGATTCATTCACCTTTCAGAACAGCACAGGGGCGTTCCTCGGTGATAGAATCGAACCGCGGACCTGTAATTCTTGATTGTGTTCGTGTCTAGGCACTACTGAATAAAAATTCAGACGTCTGCGAGCTGGCGAACCAGAGGCAGTGGCCGAGACACATTTTTTAGTCATGCACCACTTAGCGAAGACCCTCCACCGTCCAAAATAAGTGACACGTGTGTGGACCTTCCCAGCCCCTGGCCGCCAGTTTGGCAGCGTCACGAGAAAGGCCTGCGTATGGAAGCGTTTCCTGACAGCGGCCCATGCTGTCAGGAGAAAAGCGTAGCCACGTGAGCGGTCCGCGGTGTCCATGCAATCAGGTTCACCAGCGGACGAAACCACAGCTGATTGAGGCCAGAAGGGGGCCACGCAGTCGACCCTTTCCACCAGTCTACCACTAGTGGGTGAGTGGGATCGGGGGAGGGAAGCCTTAATCACGACCAGTCAGAGATAGAGAGATCCGACGCCCACGCTCGGGGATCGTGACAGTCATCGACGCGCCGATGGACACCAGGAGATCTGACGCGCGATACCCGATGAGACAGGGACCCACTACACAAAGTGGATAAGCAATCCGCAGTGAAATTTTAAAGCCACGTATGTAGACAGCGGTTAACGTGATCTCCCTCTCGGATGCAACACTCGATTAGTTGTCTCGTGTCGGTGGGGGGGGGTGGCAAAGAGTGGAGGGATCTCGTTCACCCTGCCGGGTTGATGTACGACAACCACAGTGGTGTTGGTGGACCTGATGAGGACCTTGCAACCGGTCACCAAGTCCTATAAATGACCATAGATAGAATCACTGCCTTCAATTCCATGACATTGATGTGAAAACACTGATCCGCGGCCGACCAGCGGGCCCGAAACAGCTCGTCCAGAATGTGACCGCCCCAGCCAGACCTGACGCATCTGTGGTCAGGATCAGGCTGGGCTGGAATGGAGGGAACTCCACGCCCAGGAGGAGATTGCTGGGAAACCTCTAAAAAAAAAACCCCCCCAAGATAGAGCGTCCCTCACGATCGTAATCATGGAAACCAGTGGTCTACGGCGGTCCGTGGAAGGGCGATAGTGCGCCAGAAGGTGCAGCTGGATTGGTGCATACGATGCCGACCGTAAGGAACGATGTCCACAAGGCTGGCATCAGTCCCAGAACCTGGAGCCAAGCCAAAGCTCGAGCTTGGCTTGCCCGTAAAGGTGCGTAGCGAAGTGAATGACATGGATACCGCTCCCTCGTTGGATACAGGACCATGGAGCAGATCCAGCTGCGCTCCAATGAAAACTGGAAACTGGCTCGGCTCGAAGTTGGATTTCGGTAGGTGCAGGTGAAACCCCAACTTCGTGATCTCCTGCACCACCCATTTGGTGTGGGCGAGAGCGAGGTTCTCATCGGGCTATAGAACAACAACGGCCATATAAGATACAAAGGTGATCCCTGCCGTCTGGAACCGAGCCAAACGGGCCTGACCACACAAGTGAAGACTCGCGGCGCCGTGGACCAAGCGGAACGGGAAACACCGGAACTGGTACGCTTCTTATTCTATCTGGAAGCGTAAGCAGACTTGATTCTCCCGTTCTGATTGGGAGGTGGAGGTAGGCATCTTGAGGTCAAAGGGTTGCCCAATAGTTCTTGATTGGGCAACGTAGAACGGAGGCCAATGTCTCCATCCGATTTTTTTTTCGGTTTGATGAGACATTGACTAGCGGCTTCAGATTGAGTATCAGCCAATCGCCCGTCTTTTGGGAGATATGAAGAAGCCCCCTCGAAAATTAGGGGGATGGGTTAGGAACGATTGCTTCCTTGCGTCGAAGGTCCGCTATTTATTGAAGCAGGACCTGACACTTGGATCTGCGGTGAGCCGCGGACACCTCTAGACAGAAGACGGGAGGAGGAGCCGTGAAATCCAGATTGTACCGGTTAGGTGTTCGTTTTCCAATCTGGTCGAAAAGTTTAAGTCCGATTGAAACCAGACTGAGGGTTGAGGTGCAATAGGGGTTCATTAATATGTCATGATGTTCAAAGGTCATGGACCAAGGTAAAAGGTCACCGGAGATCATGTTCCAGGCTGTCATCTAGCCGGGGGATGACGAAGTTACTTTTTTTGAAAAAGTGTGAACATTTTGTCAAACGGAGATGCAAAACTTTCATGGGTGGGTACAGGGTCGAGCCGGTGCCTCCTCCCCCCTCCTTTCCTCAGGGTTATCAAGATAGCCTAAGGCCAAACAAAATCAAGTTTGCTCTCAGAAGATCCCGCGCATTTGTTTAAATGGTTTTGCCCGCATAGGTTTTACTCCTTTATTTTTTTTGTAGGTGCCATTACCGTAGTCATAAATTCATGTGAAAGACCGTAATGCAAATATTTGAGCCGCAACAATTCGATCCAATAAGGGTGCGCACACACACACAAATTTAATACATCATTTGAACCTAACACTTTTGATCACTGAACAGTATTTTTTATATTTAAGCACGCCACTTGTGCGCATTGTTTGATTGTTTCCTTTTTCTAGAAAAAAAAACATTTGCATTGCGATTTTTAACATTCCCTCTGTTTAGACACACACCCACTCTTTTTTTTGCGCCTATTATGCAATCTTTCAGCTTTGAAATGAGATCAATAACTGACTTCAATGTATCTGTACTTACAAAGATATGATAAGAAAACGAAAGTTTTTATTTGAAGTGAAAAGTGTGACCGGCCTCTTCCTTTTTAGATGTTGAGTTCAAAAACATCTGACCATCAGTTTTGTGCCAATTTTTTAAAAATGGCTGCTACAGCTAAAAAAACATGCAGTATGTTGTACTTCTTGAAGTAATATCTGTGGACGGTATTAGCAATACACAAAACCCATATTTGAAAAGTAGTTTTTATACATATATGTATGTAATATCTTTAAAATAAACAAATAAATGCTTTTTGGCGGCCATTTGTGAAGATGAATGTTTGATTTTTTAAAATTATCCCTTATCTCCATAAACCTTGTTGGCACTTCAAATGTGATTTAATATTTTTCAGACCCATGAAAATAACATTTAGCCATCATGTCAACAGCATTTTGAAAGCGTATGCATGTGATATAAACAGTTGAAAAGCAACGTTTTTTGGCGGCCATTTGAAAGCGGCTGCAGACCCGTCAGGGGTGTTAAAATTGAAGTGGCTCATGATCTCAATAATTTTTAAGTATATATACTCTACTTATATCAAAATCCCTTGGCTTTTATCACTAAATGCACGATGGTTACGTATATTTTAGTTATGCCACTTCGCGCGCTAACACTATTTCGTATAGTCATGTTATGGATTTTAAGCCCACATTCAAAAGGGTGGGGTAAGTTCCAATCTCTTTTTCGCTATTGTATTTGTCGAGTTCATACATCTCATGAGATTTCATTCGTGAAGAATATTGTCGCACAAAATTGCTCAGGGAGCAAGGCAGGAATAAGTAGCGTCAAATTGGTATTCAATCTTGCTCACTTGCGAGTTAGTTATACCAACTGACGTGTGATGTCGCCACCAGAAGCCATAAGTTTTTAACTAAATACTATGATCTTTTGTTATTTGTGTTAGGCAAAGAAGGTACTACTAGGCTGATTACTCCTGAAGATTTCATAATGATATGAAAAAGGAAAAAGGTGCTCAAATTTTGGGTTCTTTAGATGAGCCTGTAAAGGTGTCAATTTGAAACGGTGAGGGTGTCAGAATGACACCTTTAGGATGTGCGGATGACACCGTTAGGGTGTCAGATGACACCTTTAGGGGTATCAGAATGACACCTTTGGAGTGTCAAGACAGAAATGACACCGTTGGGAAACCTTAGGGTGGCAAGCCAGAATGACACCTTTGGGGTTCTTCAAATGAGACCCCCAGAGGGGTCTTCTGGCTTGACACCATAACAATGCATTTCTGAAGTCATAAAAGATGTATTCAAAACACCCTAAAGGTGTCAGTCTGACACCTAAATGTGTCATCCGACAACCCAGGGTGTCAGTGTCCTTTGACACCCAAAACGTGTCAAATTGACACTTTACATGGCTCATCTGAAGACCCACCATTGGACACCCATAAGTGGAGTGGCAGTCACGTAGTACAGCAATCAAGTAACCCGCAAATTGGGAATCAGTGCGTTATGACACGGACCTCAGTATAAACGGGTTTCTGCTTAGACAAGTTGGCAAATGTTAAGTTAAATTATTCTGGGATGGAATAATTCGAAAGAAAATTCTACTTTTGAGTATTTTTAAATAGAAAAAGGGTTTTATAATAGAAAAGGGAGAAAATTTTATTCTATTTAAAGTTATGGTAAATAGAAAAGGGTTCTTGGCAAGTGGTTCTTGGCAAGGCGACTTACTTTTAGTAAAAGGATTCTTCGCAAGTAGACTTACTTTTAGAAACGGGTTTTTGGCAAGTAGACTTACTTTTAGTAAAATGATTCTTGGCAAGTAGACTTACTTTTAGTAAAAGGATTATTGGCAAGTAGACTTACTTTAGTAAAAGGATTCTTGGCAAGTAGACTTATTTGTAAAAAGGATTCTGTGGCAAGTAGGCTTACTTTTAGTAAAAGGATTCTTGGCAAGTAGACTTACGTTTAGTAAAAGGATTCTTGGCAAGTAGACTTACTTTTAGTAAAAGGATTCTTGGCAAGGTAGACTTTTAGTAAAGGGGTCTTGCAAGTAGATCTACTTGTAGTAAAGGATTCTTGGCAAGTGATTATTTTAGTTAAAAGGATTCTGGCAAGTAGACTTACTTTTAGTAAAAAGGGTCTTTGCAAGTAGACTTACTTTTATAAAAGGATTCTTGGCAAGTAGACTTACGTTTAGTAAAAGGATTCTTGGCAAGTAGACTTACTTTTTAGTAAAAGGATTCTTGGCAAGTAGACTTACTTTTAGTAAAAGGATTCTTGGCAAGTAGACTTTTAGTAAAAGGTTCTTGGCAAGTAGACTTACTTTTAGTAAAAGGATTCTTGGCAAGTAGACTTACGTTTAGTAAAAGGATTCTTGGCAAGTAGACTTACTTTTAGTAAAATGATTCTTGGCAAGTAGACTTACGTTTAGTAAAAGGATTCTTGGCAAGTAGACTTACTTTTAGTAAAAGGATTCTTGGCAAGTAGACTTTTAGTAAACGGGTTTTGGCAAGTAGACTTACTTTTAGTAAAAGGATTCTTGGCAAGTAGACTTACGTTTAGTAAAAGGATTCTTGGCAAAGTTGGCAAGTAGACTTACTTTAGTAAAAGGGGGTTCTGCAAGTAGACGTACTTTAGTAAACGGGGCTTGGCAAGTAGACTTTTAGTAAAAGGGTTCTAGGCAAGTAGAACTTTTTACTTTTAGTAAAAGGATTATTGGCAAGTAGCTTACTTTTAGTAAAAGGATTCTTGGCAAGTAGACTTACGTTTAGTAAAAGGATTCTTGGAAAGTAGATTTTAGTAAAAAAAGGGTTCTTGGCACGTAGCACTGTACTTTAGTTAAAAAAGATTCTTGGCAAGTAGACTGTTAAGTAAAAGGATTCTGGCAAGTAGACTTTACTTAGTAAAAAGGGATTCTTGGCAAGTTAGACTTTAGTAAACGGGTTCTTGGCCAAGTGGACTACTTTTAGTAAAGGATTCTTCGCCAAGTAGACTTTTTAGTTAAAAGGGTTGGCAAGTAGACTTACTTTAAAGAAAAGGATTCTTGGCAAGTAGACTTACTTTTAGTAAAATGATTCTTGGCAAGTAGACTTACTTTTAGTAAAAGGGATTATTGGCAAGTAGACTTACTTTAGTAAAAGGGTTTTGGCAAGTAAGAACTTCTTTGAGTAAAAGGGGTTCTGGCAAGTAGACTTAACTCTTTTATAAAAGGATTTCTTGGAAATAAACTTTAGTAAAAAGGGTTCTTGGCAAGTAGACTTACCTTTTAGTAAAAGGGTTCTAGGCAAGTAGACTTACTTTTAGTATAAAAGGGTTTGGCAAGTAGACTTACTTTTAGTAAAAGGATTCTTGGTAAGTAGACTTACTTTTAGTAAAAGGTTCTTGGCAAGTAACTACTTTTAGTAAAAGGATTCTTGGCAAGTAGACTTACTTTTAGTAAAATGATTCTTGGCAAGTAGACTTACTTTTAGTAAAATGATTCTTGGCAAGTAGACTTACTTTTAGTACAAAGATTCTTGGCAAGTAGAATTACTTTTAGTAAAAGTGGTTCTTGGCAAGCAAGTAGGCTTACTTTTAGTAAAAGGATTCTTGGCAAGGAGACCTTTAGTAAAAGGATTCTGGGCAAGTTAGACTTAACTTAGTAAAGGATTCTTGGCTGAAGTCGGACTTAATTTTAGAAAGATTTCTGGCAAGTAGACTTTAGTTAAAAGGGTGCTTGGAAAGTAGACTTACTTTTAGTAAATAAAAGGATTCTTGGCAGTAACTTTAGTAAAAGGATTCTTGGCAAGTAGACTTACTTTAAAGAAAAGGATTCTTGGCAAGTAGACTTATACTTTTAGTATAAGTCTCTTTTCTTCCGAAAAAGGAAAACGCTGGAGGCAGAAGAAACTTTTAAGAATTGAAACACTTTAAAAAAGACCATCTTGATCAGTGACCTTGACCTCTGCTCCCTATAAACCTATTTTTTTAATTTACCCAAAGACTCATATTTTTTTTAGAGAATTTTGCCACATTTTACCCAAAGACCCCATTGTTTGAACGTTTAGCAAATTTTGTCACCGCCCCCCCCCCATGTGACACGGGGATGGGGGAAAAAATTTATGATGCTCTCCGTGATAGTCGTGCGCCAGTTATTAATAAAAACACTCCGCACGTATGATTTTTAGCCCCCAAAAAAAGCTGAGACCAAGGGGGTTTTTTTTGTGCCTAAGATTGACCTCGGGGGGTGCGCGTAACAAACAAAACTTAAAACTCCCAAGACCCCAAAACAGAAACCTTTTAACTTAGTACCAGGGCCGTCGGACGCAGATATATTTGGGCGTGCGGGGGGGGGGGGCCACTTCGGAAAAGTGGACCTTTTTTTAAAAATTTTTTACTTTTTTTAAAAAGTTGAGTTTTTGGATTTTTGAAATTTTGTTATTTTGGACTTTTTGAACATTTCCTCACCAAAAGTTGGACTTTCTTGTTAAAAGTTCTCTAAAATTGGGACCTTTTATAAAAAAATAAGCAAAAAAGTGGGCCCTTTCACCTTTTGTGGAATTTGTGGTGTGGTGGTGGTGGTTGAGGGTTGCGACCGCGTACTGTCCTGGGTAGTACGTGAACAAGGCTTTGGGTCACCCAACCTCCATTACAACCTATTTTTTTATAAAGTTGGGGATGACCGATCGATAACCTTGTCCCCCACTTTACCCATCCAAATTGAGATTTTGATATATCAGTAAGTTCATATTTTTATTATTACTCCAGTAAAATTTAAGGCCCAGGAAAGGTCGCTTTTGGTGTTATGAACAATAAATTAAAATCCGACCATGACCGGGTCACTCACCTTTAAGACATCGGTACAACAACACCCACATCATTTTTTGTTTTGTTCTGTTGTTTTCTTCTCTCGAGGAGGAGAGGGGACAGATGTCTTTTCGACACAATAATATTACAGTTATTGACGCTTGCGAAAACTATGAATAATAGTTAGTGCAAGAAGTCATAGTAAAATAAACATTTAATTATTACTTATAACGTATTCTGCACAAACATGAAAGATGTTCCTTTCTTTGTAAGTATAATGATTTGCAGATGTTCCTAAAAGCGTTGTAAAATTTTAGATGGTGCCTGTTCGGGTTATTCTGTTATGGCTGGCGGGTATACTAGTTGGCCCGCATGATGAAAATTTTTATCGCACTAAAGACAGTTCAGTTTTTACGTCAGTCTAAATTGGCGGTATTCTCTGTAACAGTTCAATGAATCAGTAAATACGCTATGGAATGATACTTTAAGAAACAGGTGAGAGCGATTTCTGCACTTTATTAATGGGGACATGGAAGACATATCTTCACTGTGCAAGCTTGTTTTTTTTTCTGTTTCCTTTTCCCTTTCTTTGCTCTTCGGAAGAAATGTTGGCGCGCACGCGTGCACGGGGGAGGGGTTGATTTAGAATAGGAGGTGTCTCCAGTAGTATAGTGAAGCTATGAATTTTATCAACACATAGTCATAAAACAACTGAAGAAAAGACGGGTTAACATTTTGATGACTTGCCATTTGGTCTAATTCCATTTGGTCTAATGGCCATTTTGGCTAACTTCAATTGGTCTAATACCATTTAGTCTAATAACCATTTAGGCTAATAACCATTTAGTCTAATAGTCATGTAGTCTCATATTCATCTGGTCTAAGTCTCATATCGTCTAATATCCATATCGTCTATAACCGATTTGGTCTAATGCCAATTGGTCTAATACCCAACTGGTCTAATATTCCATTTGGTCTAATATGGTCCAAATGTCAATCTGGTCCAAATGGGTATTAGACCAAATACATATTGCAGGAGGCGGACATTAGACATAATGGATATTAGACCAAATGGATATTAGACCAAATGGATATTAGACCAGATGGATATTAGACCAAATGGATATTAGACCAATTGGGTATTAGACCAAATGGATATTAGACAAAATGAATATTAGACAAGATGGATATAAGACCAAATGGGAATTAGACCAAATGGTGTTTGTGGTTATTAGACCAAATGGTAGTAGACGAAATGGGCATTAGACTAGATGGTATTAGATCAAATGGCTATTAGACATTTTGGTTGTTAGATAAATTGGATGTTAGACTTTATGGTTATTAGACAGATTGGTATTAGACAATATGGGCTTAGACCATTTGAAGTTAGACCAAATGGCTGTTAGACCAAATGGCAATAAACCAACATTTTTTGCACATCCATCCGGACACGTTGCTCACGCTGCTTGGCATAGTCAGAATATTTGCTACTCTTTCAGTAGACATCAACAGTTACTTAAAGACACTACCAGTGTTAACACAAACGATCAAATATGTTCAAAATGCATTCTGAGAAAACAGTTTCCGGTGTCCAAAGATATGCTCTCCATAAAATTATTTTATTTTGTGCTTATTAGGTTGCTTTGTCTTAACTTTTAACGTTATAGTTGTGATACTTACCTTGTACACGCACAAATCTGTTTTTTGTTTTTAAATGATTTTTGTATTGTCTGATTTTATTTAGCAAAAATCACCGATGTGTCTTTAAACTTTTGGGCAATTAGCCAACAGATTTCTATTTCAGCCGCACAGGTACCTAAACATTTGAGCTCATCCAGTCGGTTTGCTATCTTCCTTGATAGCACAGTTCCTTCAAACTGATATCAGACAGCGATTTGCTATCTTCATCATTAGGACAGCGCGTTACTTAAACTGTTTGTATCAGAGAGCATATTTGCTAGCTGCAAGTTTTTTCAGCGCGTTACTTAATCTGTTTTGGTATCAGCGCAGATTTGTCTATCTTAAGTAGACAGCACAGTTACACTGTTTGGTATCATACCAGACAGATTTTGCTAGGCTTCAGTAGAAACGCACGGGTACTTAAACTGTGTAGTATCAGCAGCAGATTTGCTACTCTCAGTATACAGCACAGTACACTGTTTGGTATCAGACTCAGATTGCTATCTTATGTAGACAGCACATCTTCCAATGTTTGGTATCAGACAGCAGATTTCCTATCTTATGTAGACAGCACAGTTTACCTGTTGGTATCAGACCAGCAATTCTTGCTCTCTCAGAGACAGCAGTACTTACACTTTTGGTATCGGACAGCAAGATTTTCTATCTTACAGTAGACAGCCCAGTTACTACAACAACTTACACTGTTTGTAATCAGACTCAGTATTTGCTATCTTCAGTAGCGCACGGTTACACTTGTTTAGTATCAGACACAGATTTGCTATCTTCGTAGACAGCACAGTTACTTAACCTGTTTGGTATCGGCGCAGATTTGTCTGATATCTTCAGTATACATCACAGTTACGTACAACTGTTTTTGGTATCAGACGCAATTTGCTTATCTTCAGTAACAGCAACATTTTACTTAACTGTTTGGTATCAGACACAGGTTTTCCTATTTCAGTAGACAGCATATTTTTACTAAACTGTTTGGTATCGGCCAGCCAGATTTCTATCTTCAGTAGACCGCACAGTTTTTACAACACTGTTTGTTCAGACAGCATGTTTTCTACTTTCTTTCAGTAGACAGCACGTTACTTCTGTTTTGTATCAGACAGCAGGTTTTATATCTTCAGAGAACATCAATTTTACTAAACTGTTTGGTAATCAGACAGCAGATTTTTCATCTTCAGTAGACAGCATAGTTACCCTACAACAACTGTTTGGATCAACATCAATTTGCTATCTTATGTAGACAGCACATTGACTTCACTGGTTGTATCAGACAGCAACTTGCTATCTTCATTAGACAACACAGTTACTACTTACACTGTTTGGGTATCGGACAGCAATGTTAACTATCTTCATAGCAGCACAAGTTACTTACACTGTTTGGTATCAGACAGCGATTTGCTATCTTCAGTAACACACGGTTACACTGTTTAGTATCAGAACAGCAGATTTGCTAATTGCAGTAACAGCACATTTACTTACAACTGTTTTGGCATCAGACAGCAGATTTACTATCTTCAGTATAATCACAGTTACTTTTTTACAAACACCTGTTTGGACAACCAGCATTATTTGCTATCTTCAGTAGACAGCACGGTTCACTGTTTATATCAGACAGCAGATCTTTATCTTCAGTATACAGCGACGGTTACACTGTTTGGCTCAGAGGAGCAGATTTGCTATCTTCAGTAAACAGCACGGTTACACTGTTTGGTATAAGACAGCAGATTTGCAATCTTCAGGAGACAGCACGGTTAAACGTTTGTATCAGACAGCGATTTTGCTACCTCAGTAGATCAGCACCCGTGTACACTGTTTGGTAACAGACACAGATTTGCTATCTCAGTAGACATCATAGTTTACTTTAAACTGTTTTGTATCAGACAGCAGGTTTTCTTTCTCTTCAGTATACAGCATATTTACTTACACTTGTTTGGTAAACAGCGATTTCCTATCTCATGTAGACAGCACAGTTACTTAAACTGGTTGGTAACAGACAACAGATTTTGCTATCTTCAGTAGACAGCACTGTTTTCTTAACGGTTTGTATCAGACAGGCAGTTTTCTATCTTCAGTAGACGCATATTATTATACACTGTTTTGGTATCAAGACAGCAGATTTCCTATCTTATGTAGACAGCACAGTACTTTAACTGGTTGGTATCAAACAGCAGATTGCTATCTCATTAAAGACATCACGGTTTACACTGTTTATTTCATCAGACAGCAAGATTTGCTAATCCTCTTCATTATACAGCACTGTTACTTACACTGTTTGGTATCGGGAACAAGCAGATTTTTTTTGCTATCTATTCTTTATCTTCAGAATTAGACCAGCACATTTACTTTCTTACACTGTTTGTTATCAACGCAGATTTGGCTATCTTCATGTAGACAGCACAGTTCTTAAACTGTTTGGTATCAGACAGCCGGTTGTTCGATCTTCAGTAGACAAGCATATTTACTTTAAACTTTTTGGTATCAACAGCAATTTGCTTCTTCAGGTAGACCAGCACAGTTACACATAACAACATTGTTTGGTATCAGACAGCAGGTTTTCTTTCTTCAGTAGACAGCACAAGTTAATAACACGGTTTGGTATCGGACAGCAGATTTGCTATCTTCAGTAGACAGCCACATTACTTACACTGTTTGGTATCGACAGCAGATTTTGCATCTTCAGTAGACAGCAACAGTATTAAAATGTTTGGTATCAGGAAAGCAGGTTTCTATCTCAGTATACAGCAGAGTTACTTAAACTGTTTGGTATCGGACAGCAGATTTTGCTATTTCAGTAGCAGCATAGTTACTTACACGTTGGTATCAGAAGAGATTGCTATCTTATGGGTAGACAGCACAGTTACTTAAACTGGTTGTTATCAGACAGCAGACTTGCTATCTCAGTAACAACACAGTTACTTACACTGGTTGGATCGGGACAGCCGATTTTCTATCTTCAATAGACAGCACAGTTACTTACACTGTGGGTTATCAGACAGCAGATTTGCTATCTTCGGTAGACAGCACGGTTACACTGTTTAGTACCAGACCGCAGATTTGCTATCTCAGTAGACAGCACGGGTACACGTTTGGCCATCAGACAGCAGTTTGCTATCTTCAGTAGACAGCACCGAATCAGGTATGAAGCTATTTTCAGTAGATAGTGCTTTTGCTATCTTCAGTAGACAGCACAGAGTTACACTGTTTGGTATCAGACAAACAAGATTTGCGATCTTCAGTAGACAGCGACGTTACTTAAAATGTTGGTATCAGACAGCAGGTTTTTATCTTCAGTAGACAGCATATTACTTAAACTGTTGGTACGAACAGAGATATGTATCTTCAGTAGACAGCACAGTACACTGTTTGGTATCAGACAGCAGATTTCCTATCTATTGTAGAAAGCAACAGTTAGTAAATGTTGGTCTGAGGGCAGCAGGTTCCGATATTCAGTAGACACACAGTATTACTTAACTGTTTGCAAATCAAACAGAAGATTTGCTATCTTAGTAGGACAGCACGGTTACTTAAAAATGTTTGGTATCAGACAACAGATTGCTATCTCCAGTAGACAGCACAGTGACAATGTTGGTATCAGACAGTAGATTTGCTATCTTCAGTAGACAGCACGGTACACTGGTTGGTATCAGACAGCAGATTTTCTATCTCAGTAGACAGCACAGTTCACTGTTGGTATAAGACAGCACGATGTGCTATCTTACAGTAGACAGCACATTACACGTTGGTTTATATAGACAGCACAGATTTGCAACTCTTCAGTAGGACAGCCCTGGTAAAGTTGTATCAGACAGCAGATTTGCTATCTTCAGTAGAAGCACAGTTACTTAACCTGTTTGGTTATCAGACAGGTTTTCTATCTTCAGCACAGCTACTTAAACAGCACGGTTACTTCAACTGTTGGGCACCAGCCAACAGCTTTGCTATCTTCAGTAGACAGCACAGTTACTTATTCGGCATTCTGTATAAAACGGGGTTTTTTGTGGCACGGGGGGTGCTCAATTTTGGTTTGGGTAGGGACGTGTCTCCGAAAGTCTGTAAGTATACAGTTTCAAATAAAAAAGTCCCCCCATGACAAAGGACATTTTTCTGGAAAAAGTTAGGCTCCTTACCTGTTACAAAAAATGTGAAAATGTTCAACTCAATGTTACACTGTAATGTGCAAAAAAATCAAAAAAAAAAAAAAACCCAAACAGTTAATCTTCTCCCTGAAATGACGTCATTATTAAATTTGATGACGAATAAAAATGACCCTTCGTGCACTAGGATTTAAACAAATCGAGAAAAATCCGACGGAGAAGTACCAACAGCATAGTACAACACAGGAATACCACAAACACTTAATTTGGGCCCAATGGATAGCTTATGGTTCTCTTCTTTCCACTGCTACCACAACTGTCAATTTCCACAGGTGTAGAATGGGGGAAAATTGTTTTTTTTTTTCAAACCAAAAAAGTTTGGAATTCCAATTTCCACACGGTTTTTGCCTCTCTTTAATGGATATGGCTGTTTTATATATCGAGTTTTAGTGCACATTTGAGTCGATATATTGCGAAATGTCAATTTTCCGCCACCCTATAGCCAGTATTTTATACTTTCCTTCCTCAACTATACGTCACAGTGACGTCCATAATGGGAAATTTTGGTACTTATTTGATACCAATGTAAAGAAGAAACTCTAAGCTATCATGTGGTACCAAATTTATTGGGAAGCGGATGTTCAGTATAGGGAAAAAGAATCTTTAAACAAAATCTTTAAAACTTGATCTTCTCGATTTTAATCCCTAGTGCAAGAAAGTTGTCATTTTTTATTTGTCATCAATTTATAAATGACGTCCTTTTCAGGGAGAAGGTTAACTGCTTGTGAAAACCTTTTTTGCCCATTAAATGTGCAACAGTTCCGTGTACATTTTTTACAGTTTTGTAACAGGTTGGAGCCTAATTTATCTAGAAATGCACATTTGTGTCAGGGGACTACTTTTTTTTTAACTGTTTACTACCCATAGCTAATACCAATTTTCGTTTAAACCATAGATGCCAATATTGTAAGCCAATTTAAACAACAAATTGTCCATTTTTTGTCTTCAAATTTTTTTGACATTTTAAAAGCAAATTTGGACAGTTTGCTGCATATTGAGAAACATTTGACTATTTTCCAACATTTTTATAAAATTTTTGTTGTCCGATTGAGAAAATTTGAATGAATTTTCTAACAAATCTGAGAAAGAAAATGTTGAACCCCCCGACATTGCTATACCAAACTTGGCCTGAAAAAAGGGTAATTGATACACCAGAGTGCATCAAATGAGACTACGTACGTGTCACGTTCCGTAAGGCGGCCCGTACGCAGGGGTGGGGGGGGTGCGGGGGGTGCGGTTCGGCACCCCCCCAAATTCAACAAAACGAGGCCAAAAGGTCCACTTCTTTTATGATTTTTGTGTACAAAGGTCCAAATTTATATGAAATTTGTGACAAGAAAGTCCACTTTTGGTGATTAATATTAAAGGTTCAAAAGTCCCCAAAGACATTTTAGGGGGGTTAGGTCTTTTTCGAAAAAAGTCACTTTTTCGAAGTCCCCGCACCCCCCAAAATAAATCCTGGTACGGCCCTGCGTAGGTCATGTGTTGGTATCCCGTGGGGGGGGGGGGGGGGGGCATAACCAGCAAATTTGTTTTTTCAGTACTCAGCAAATTGACATTCTGCCAGTATTTTTTAGAGCGCCTTTCCAATATTTGTCAAAAATACTTTACATTTATTCCGTGACAGGGAGGACAATCATCAGAAATTTCAATAGCCTACATCTATTTAAACACAGTTCATGTTCAAAAGGTGGCCACCCTTTTGCTTATGGAAATAGCAAGGCGGAGGGGGGGGGGGGGGGTTCTCTCCGAATACGACCATGGGTATTATCAGAGTAATCTTTCTGTAAAGGGCGGACCGAAGGAGCGTTACGCACACACACCTGGCATAGGATTGATAGCGAGTATAGTGCGTTGCCATTATCTCGTCATGTCGGCCACCATCTGGTTTCATCATTTCATCATATCTCAGGAAACCAAGCTTATTTTAACCTTCAGTTGATTGCTTACGGTGCATTAGGTTCAAGCAAGTATTGCATCATATCATATGATTTCAGAGTACTGGATCCAGTCGTCTTGTCACGTTTGTTGCTTTTTTTCTGAACTTACATAAACGAGATGCATTCACAACAAAATCGCGCCAAAGATGGTCACTTTCCCCATATGCGTGAAGCACAGGCATGCCACGCAAGCTACCAAAAGGACGTATCTTTGTTTTAATTTCTATGCAAATTACAACTTTTACTGTGAGGAACTTGTGCAAACTTAGCAGAAATCAATGACAAAAGATAGGGATGTTGTTGGTTGACTTAACTTGCGATACTCCCTTCTGTCCTGTTAGGGCCTTACAGCTCTGCTTACAAGCATTATATGACCTAAGTAAACATCACGTTCGTTTTCTCTCAGGTTCATTTTCTTTTCTTTTTAAAGCTAACCAAAGAGAAGAGTTTGCCGATTATTCGTCTGATCTCGCCGTCGTGACTTGAAGATCTCACGTATCGTTAATAAAACTTAGCGCGATCAGATACTGCCCCAAAGCCAACCCCACAGCGGTATATATTTTTATACCTCTCGCTCTAAAATGCATAACCAAAGTATCAGACAACGCATGCATTATAAGATCCGATATCTTGTTACCACAATTACATAAACATGAAAAATACCAAATATAAATTTCGACTTTTTCGGTCCTTATCGCGTCGACCCCTATGACATAAAAAAGAGCGGGTGGGTTTAGACTAGATAGCTAAACATGATCTCGGGCATTATTCGCAATTTTGGTGAATTTTGTTTAAACTTTGTGCGCGTTACTGTCTGGTTGGTTACGAAAATCTCGGTCGGATAATTTCCTTTTGTTGAGTTTATGCAGAGGTTCCAAGTTTGGCCGGAGTTGCGGATGACGAAAATGGATGAAAATGAAAAAAAAAAATATTGACGTCTCTGTGACCTTTGGATACTTTGGAGCCTTTGAAGCTTAATCTCAAATACCCCTTGAGTGGTTAGCGAATAGAATTATATTTGAGGATCCCGAGTTAAGTTCAAAACACACGAGACCTGAAAACCTGTCATTTTGGGACCTCAACCCAAACAAACATATTGGTTATTCCCTTGCGAATTTCTTAAAGGATTCACTCACTTCAAAATTGTCCTTGATATCCAAAATATTAAAGCAAAAAACCAAATTAGAGAAACGATGGGTGTTGGCAGCCCCCAATTCCCGTCTGAATGTTGTATCCTAAGGTTGTTCTTCGGTCGTTCGTACTATCTTCAGTAGAAACTCGTCATAAATGGGCAACACAGTTACGGCGGTCCGGTAAAGTACGTAAGTCCTGTTTCTAAAATTGAAAAATTAAATTGAAACCAGCGTTTGAAATTCTCAAGGACTGCTAATACCGAAATGCATGTGGGAAAAAATGGATGCGCCCGTAGAGATTGCCTGTTAACTTTTCCGTTGTTGCGAGTACCGAAGTAGCGACAAAAAACGTCAATTTTCTCGCTAGGTTCTAGAGTTCAGACCAAAATTACGATTACATATAAAAAAACACAGAGTTAACCGGGGCCCTCTGTGCCTAAACTTCCATAGAACCCCACCGTTTTCCGGAGATATTTGAGATTAGTTTCATCCACACAACATTCTCTATGACGGACTGAAACGGTAGTCTCTCGCGCAGATATTTAGATCATATCTGTCGCAGTCTGTTACACACAGACTACACACTTCCGGACCGCCGTATACAACACAGTGGAGGGCGAGGTGTCAACAGCGCCACCATTGGAGTGTTGGTGCTTACAATTAAAGGAACGCATAATTAATTCAAGATCATAATCGGAGAGTTACACTCTCGATTGTTTCGCTCTGCTGCACAACCCTACATGCGTGGAATGATAATAATGAAAGACATGGCTCGAGTTCTGCTTCTTTTTCTTATAAAGCGAAGTCAGTGGCGAGTGGGCCGAGAGGGTAAGGACATCGCGGATAAGGAATGGAGGACGCCATCTGTAGTTTTCATAGAACGAATGAACTTGAAACATTCCGCATTGTAAAGGGACATGTCCAAAGTTTTTGACAACTTTGCGGTTTTAAAAATCCCATTTACATAAATTCACTAAAAGGACGGTTTGATGTAAATTATACTAAAGGCTTCAATGGGTAATGAATTCAAAATATGAACCCTTTCCCCCCAAGAACCACGATGCCGCTTTGCAGGGAGTGTGCGTTATATATGTAGCAACATATATATGAGTGGCCATCTGGTTCTGGGGGGGGAAAGACCTCATTATTGCATTTTTGTTTTTGGGGGGCTGGAAAACTTAAATGGAATTGCCATAAACAACAAAAACCTATTACATACATACCACCCACCTCACTATGTGGTAAGGCATGGCTATCTATCACGGGCCCTCAGTTCAGAAGCCTTGGATGGCACATTTAAACAAACATCGACAGATAGCCTGGGTATCATAAACATACTAAAATACAAGGTGATGTATGGTTCAATACAATGGGAATGAAAGCTATTGAAACTGTGCCATGGGAATTGTGATTTTATTAGCTAATAGTGCTAGCTAGCTTGCTAATGATTATAAATAAGGCGCGTCATGGGCCATTGATTATGCGGGCCTTGTGTATGTAGATTCCAGAGTCTGCTTTGTGTGAAGACGTTATATAATCCAAATCTCAGTAGCATAAGGGAATGGTCTTTGGGTTTTGTTATTAAGGGCTGACTCGTGTAGCCTCTTGGTAAGCTTATTAAAGACAAAAGGCATGTATAGACGGCCCTTACACGCTCCATAACAAAGGGCAGCTATGAAAACCATCTTCCTTTTCTTAATTTAAGTAATAAATGTCATTGCCGGGAGGAATACTCTAAGCTTGCTTTTTACCAGAGAGAGGCGCCTGAAGTTTCTCAGACTTTCTCATTTTTTTTCTTGATACAAGTGTATTTTGGGGATAAAAAACACATGCGTAATGTTTTAAAGTAGTTGTAAAAACACCAACACAAACTTGATGGTGAAATATCGATTATGATTATAGAGGCCTTTCCCCTTAGCGCGATTGTCCTTACTATGTCCTGGCGATTATTCGTTTTGAAGTGCGCTCTACTCGTCATCTCTATTCTCTCTTCAGGCCCCGCTTCATCCTCTCTCTTCGTCCTTTCTCACCCATTTATCTTCGTCCCATCTCCCCTCTTTCTTCATTCCCCTCTCCTCTCATCCTCTCTCTTCGTTCCAACCTCTCTTTCAGTGTCTCTGCTTCTGTCTTGCATGTCCCTGTCTCTCTGTCTTTTGCAGCCTCTAAATTACAGCCTACGATACGATAATGTAACTACATTGAGACGCGGGGTGAGACGTATGAAAGAATATAGATCTAAATAACTGTAAATTTATGTAGGTCTATATGGATCCGGGTGAGATATTTCTTGTATGAAAATCCCAATCGTACACCCTTAAAACTAGTCTCGGTGCATAAGTTTATGTCAAACTAGGCACCGACTAAAAATGGGGGGGTTTAAACTGTTGACCAATGTTGTGGTCAAAAAGTGTGAAATGACCCTGTTGTGGTATAATTTTGACTCACTTTTTAGTCGTTGATAGTGACTGGCGTTTTAGGGTGTAGTAAAACAATTCAACGTTAGGCTCCAATTTTGAATAAAAAGTGTCACCATCTGGGACAGTGTTGTTATGACAATTTGAAAAAACGGACCCGCGGTTGAATTTTACAGTGGGGGTATGGGATTTGATGTAAATTTAAACAGCAACGACGGGTTACATTGCATCCCCAATTTCGGGCGAATATTCCGACAACTTTTAGAGTATCAATTTAGAACAAGATGAGAGGAGATTCAAAGACGAAGACGGCGCATTATATTGGTCTCAGACAACGTAATCAGGTCAGACGGCAAGAACAATGTTGTACTATGCCGACATCTTCCTTTTCAAGCTTTTTCAAAAGGATGGTTGACGTGGTTTGTGTGTGGTGCGCGTGCGCAAGCGCATCCGTGGGTTGGGTTGGGTGTGATGTGTTCATGTGGCTGTGGTTGGATCTGTGAGAGATTCGAGAGAGAGACTTGAAGAGAGACTTGGAGAAAGACCTGGGAGAGAGACTGGGGAGAGAGACTTCATTGGAGACTCGTTCCAGATAGACGGAGGGAGGGAAGGGGGAGGGATGAAAGGGGAGGATGTGAGGGATGGATGGAGGGGATGGCGGGATGGTAGGGGAAGGGAAGGGGTGTGGAGGGCTGGGAGGGGAGGGAGGGAGTAGGGGAGGAAGGCGGTGGTTGGGAAGGCAGGAGAAGAGAGACAGAAAACACACACACAAACACACACACAACGCAGTTCGGAGAGAGGCCTTGGGAGAGCGATTCGGAGAGACAAGAGCAGCCCGTGGGCCCACTCCAGACAGCAGATTTGCTATCTCAGTAGACAGACAGAGTTAACTGTTGGGTTATACCCCCCCCCGACAGCAGATTTTTTATCTTCAGTAGACAGCAATGCTGCTGAAATTGTTGGGTTATTCAGGCCAGCAGATTGTTAATCGTCAGTAACCGTATTAAGCGTAGCTGTGGGCATCCGACACCAATTTGCCCTCTTCAGTTAGCAAACATTGTTACTTAACAGATGTGGGAATCAGCCAACAAATGCGAAGTCTGTGTTCTATCTAGACTTGAAGATCGGGTTGGTTCTGTGATATCTGCATCTTTCTTCCGATCAGAACTTGGATTATATTTCGATCAGCACCCTTACATGAAACAACACTTTCGTTCTTTTTGTCGTATGCATAATTCACATTTGCGCAATCTTTACGATCTGCCGTTTCTCGATAGTGACACTTGTGAACCATGCAGCAAGATCTGGTCTTTCTCACGGACTATGGCAACTCAGTTGTTTGGTGTGCAATGTATGTTATGCTAAGACATCAAAGTCTTCAGAAGACTTCAAAACAGCGCCATGTGCGATACTTCTCCTGTATTTCTGAGCCACATGGATGCCTCTGTCCAAAAGAGATGTCATTTCGTGGTCTTGGTGCATGTTTACAATGGCGTCAATTTTCAGCGCCTACTTATTGCAAGACCTATATTCTGGCCCGAAAGTTAGGTTCTCACAGTCACGAGGGTGTATATCGGCTGAGTAGGTCTTCAGTTGTTTTGGAGCCCAAAATTGTGGAACAATTTCCTTCGAGTGTGCGCAGTGCTCCAATGTTCACAAGAATTCCTTAAAGCATTTTTTCGGTTGATGTTATATATTTTTATCACGGCTGGCTTTATGGCAGTAATTTATATGTATGAAGTTTGTATATATTTATTGTAATGATTAGTGTAAAGAAAGAAAATATATTTTTACTATGGATTTTGAGTTGTGTTCGTATATAGTATTTTGTATTGTTTAATGAATTGTTCTGCATGAGCCATGCCAATGCGATTATAAACATGATAAATGTTTAGAATATTAATAATTGATATCTTCAGTAGAGGTATTGCTGTTTTCAACTGTCGGGCCTCGTCCAGAGAATTGCTCTTCAGAGAAAACATTGTGAGTTGGGCATCAGACAGCAGATTTTTTATCGTCCGTACACAGTCAATAAAAGTGTGGACATCGTGTAGCCAGCATAGAACTTCAGCAAAAAACAGCATTGCGCTGAAAAACATTGGGCCCAGTCAGCATAAAGGCTATTCTTCAGTGGACAGCATTCTGCTGAAGGAGTTGGGGATCAGGCAGCAAGCAGAGTTGCTTATCAGTAGCCAGGACTTGACCCCTGCTGGGGCTATCAGGCCAGCAATTTGGTATCTCGGTAACAGCACTGCACTTGAAGTGTTGGCCTTCAGCCAGAGGTTTCATATTCTTCAGTAGACAGCATTGCAGCTGACACAGTTGGGAATCAGTTCAGCATATTGGTTATCATGTCAGTAGACATTAGTGCTGCAAAAGCTGTTGGAGTCAGGCCAGCAGGACTTGCTATCATCAGCACACAGCTTTGCTGCTGCTGACACTGTTGGGCATCAGGCAGCAGATTCGACTAGGCTTTGCGTTGACAATGTTGGGCATCAGAGTGGAGGCTATCTTCAGGAGACCAGACACGGCTGCAATAGTGTCTGCACTTTGTGATCTTCAGTAGACAACTGCTGCTGAATGAAACTATTAGGGCTAGGCAAGAAGATTTGATATCTTCAAAACACAGCATGCTGTTTGAAAATATACAACAATTTGACCATTCAGACCTTCAGATTCCACTGGACCACAGGTCATTGCACCACGGTCATG
>JAMKCH010013211.1:0-76099 GCA_023653785.1 Ophioderma brevispina
ATCCTCGGGGTAGTAGATTTAACCCCGCTGCAAATAGTGTAATTAGAGAATAAAGGTGTGATTTTGGGAACCGGTACCTCTTTCCGATGAAGTGAACCCAAGGCAAGACCATGATTTTAAATACAACAAGAAAGGACTGCCATCACCCGGAAAACAACGTACACCCGCTGAAAACGCAACGATCATACGCAACGAGACGCAATGTGGCAGGCGCGCGCGAAAGTAGCAAAACGCGGTATGACGCGAGCGCTTCAACCTAAAAATAACTTTCAAACGCAGGCGTGTACTACCTGGGTCCAATTAAACGAATTGAACCCGGGCATCAGCCAATGATATTGCTTACATTTTCACAGCTGTTTAAGAATTTCCAATACCGGTCATTTAGATTTAACTATTCATGACCAGGCCTAGCCTTGAGTCAAGTCTGTGTGTGTCCGTGCGTAGCGTAAGAGCGCCCACCTACTGTTAAGTCTTTGAATAAGACTAGCACTCGGATTACGCCGGACAAGTGAGTGTTCTGTTGCGTTAGGTTTGAATGTCTACCCACCCCTGAAAAATGGTGAGAATTTACTGTATTAAACACCTAATTTTAGGTCTCCAATTTCACCTGGCTATTTCCATGCTTCCACTAAACAGTTCAATAGTTCAACTCAGGCAGAGCTGTCGCTCTAAGTAGCACAACCACTGCACTGACCACACCAGGTGTTTGTGGTTTTATACCTGGACTAGTAGGATCCTGGATCCAGCCAGTGTGCACAACAGACCCACCAGACAGGGTACATTTTTTTGGTCTGTGTGGTTTATTAATCTTAGCTAGACAGGGTAGCCCTAAAAAAATGCTAAAGCACTGATTTCAAATCTGAAAACACAATGTTCAAAATAATGGAGAATAAATGTTACTTCTGCAGTACAGTGTGAAAAATAACAAGCTTGTCGAAAAATGCGGTTCTTAGTTAGACGCCTTGTGACGGGCTGACTTAAGGTGGGTAACAAATAAGTAGGTCAAAGGTCTTTAGGGGTCACTTGGGTCATATCTTGTACATGCAAGTATCACTTTTGGTTAAAATGTTGGCTACCTTTTTAGTGAAGTGATGGATCAAGTTCACACTTGGTCATGCTCATACACTGAGACAAGGGGCGTATGAAGGGTAATAGATGAGGTCAAAGGTCATTCAGGGGTCATTTGGGGTCATATCTTGTGCATGTGGTACATGGGAATTAGCTACTTCAAATCATGGGGAGTAGTAACTTTAATTGTGCCGCCGAGGCACAGTTTTAAAGCAGGAACTAGGTTAATTATTCTAGTTATTCTTTTTTGTAAACAGGGTAATGTTTGTGTTTAGAAATGAGGACGGAATTCCAACTTGTTTGTGCCTTCAGAGACACTGCATGCATGCTTTAGCTCTCTTTGTATAGGAATTACAAAACAACAATCCGCTGAGGGGTAACTCGATGATTTGTTATGTCTGTGATTTACCATACCAACAATGCCAAGAGGGTACTTGCATTGGTGTTTGAATTGTGTTTATCCAAAAGATTTTGGCCCCCCCCCAGACATGTCAAAATTACGGGAGGAGCGCACTTGAATGAGCTCCGACAGATTCTCTTAATGCCCCGGGTCGTTGAGACGGAATCCAAGTGTCTTGAGTATAAAATACACGGCAAGATAAATATTTGTGTATATATATGTTGTCAGCAGGAAAAATGAAAGGATGTTCTACAAGATGATAATGACGCGCTGAAACATTAGTGACATTTCAAATGGCAATCGTTACATATATCTGTGATGTAATCGTCTGGCGTCCTGATTTATTTTGGCAGTTTCGTTATGCCATCCACTTGAGCTACCCCAAATTGCCACAGGCAGGAAGAGTAAATGCATTTTGTTCGCAGAAGTCGGGTGGTGTACCATAATGTATATGAACATTTGGTGTGGTGGTTTTGAGGGGGGTTGCCGTGAGTTGAATTGGAGTGGAAAAGTTGTATTTCTCAAAGTGTGGGCTAGATTGTTTAAAGACACTATCAGTGATTTATCAAAAAGAGTCAAAATATTTGAAATTTGCAGGAATAGCTTAAAGTGAAGGATAAGTCTGTAGAATCCTTGTAATTAGTTACTTTTTCAGACTGAAGAATTGACAGAAAAGGAAGAAAACGGCAGTGTTCCAAGATGCGATTCTCCATTCAATTACGTGTTGTGGTGAGTGTCCGTACGGACAGTAATGACTAAAATTTCCGATTTGGTCCTTATTAGGCTGCTTCTGGCCTTGTCATTTGCAGGGTATGTTAGGATACCTGTACTTGTTACATACATGCAAAAATGCAAATGATTTTTGATGATTTTTTGATTTTCTGATTTAGCAAGTCACTGATAGTGCCTTTAATAGTAGAGGTGGGCTATAGAAGGTCAATGTTTCAGATCACTTCGAACACAGGCTCATTGCGACTTTAATCACCCTGATCCCACTTTCGAGGAAAAAAATAAAAAAGTGCGGAAAAACCAGGGTGCCCCCATGAAAAATCCAAAATGGCCGCCAAATTGTCAAAAATTTGATTTTTGACCAGAACTCATTTTTTGTTCAGTTTGTAATTTTGGTGGCAATAAGTTTTGGGTATAGTCTTAGGAATCATGCTATGAACTTTCATCTCAACGTAGGTTTCGTTTTCTTGAAAATGCCGTTTTTCTTAAAATTGATCTCTGAAGGCGCTTTCCATAAAAAATAAAAACATTGCGCATCCTGGATTGATAATGGGGATTTAACCATCAAAAAGTTGACAGAGACGTTTATATGAGCATTGCTGAAAATTTGATCTTGAGTGGTGTTTGACAGTTTTACAACTATAGGCTTTTTAATGTCAAAAAATGCCCTCCATTGAAACCCACACGTAAGGAAAGTTTGTTGAACCTGTGTACTCCAATGAGAGGTATTAAATTGATGGCCTGGGAAAATGCGTAAGGTTACACAGCTCTAATCTTCAAAAAAATGAGGAACAACAATGTGATGGCCCACTGGTCAAAATGGAAAACTTTTGATCTGATATGCTACCTTTTGGGAAAGCGCCCTCGCAGTCCAATTTTAAGCTAAAACTGCCATATCAAGAAAACGAAAAGTTGTGGTGAGATAGAAGTTGCCATCAATGATTCCTTTGCGGCCAAAAACATGGTATTGCACAAGTAATGAAAGTGATTAAACAAAAGCTTATCACGTTATGGCAAAAATATGATTTTTGGCCAATTGCGGGCATTTGGATTTTTCGTTGGGCACCCCCGGGTTTTCGACTTTTAATTTTTTTCTTCAAAAATGGGATAAGCATCATTAAAGTCATATTCTACGCCTGTGTTCGAAGTGATCTGAAACTATGATCCAAATATGCCCTCTATAGCCCACCTCAAATTATAGTCTCTGAGAAAAAATTTGAGCTTTCCCTCAATGTAGGCGTTCCTACTAAGATGTAAATCAAGGGGAGCAGAGAGAAACATTCTGGAGCATGGCCAAGACTCTAAAAAGGGGCAAAGAGAGAGATATGGTCGTCAAGAACAGGACATTAGCTGTTAAAATAAATGCTGCAGAGTCGAGAACTGAAACAAAAAATCTAAAATCAGCTAATGCGACCTTAGAATTTGAGTCTGTTATTGGACAGGGGGTCTTAAACAGTTTTAGTCGGGGATATTTGCATCATGGGTTCCTTGCTAATGCTGAGCCGTGGACAAAGTAGGTTTGCATCGTTTTTAGGGAAATAGTCATTGTTGGTTATTTTTTTTTTTTTGTTCCACGTTTTTCTCCTTGTTTTCACATATGGTAAAAAAGTACCTATTTTCATAATATAAAGCTAAAACAAGATAAGACTTGATACGTAAGTAAAAATTTGCCGTTTCTGGAGTGGTAACATTCTTTCTGAGACCCCTGCTACCCCTCTTCAACGTTCTACAGTAACAAATTTTTATTTTTTGCTTAGGGTTAAGGGTATTTGTTAGTGTAAAGGCCATAAATAAAAAAAAATGTTTCCTGAACAATATGGAACTCTTATTCCCGTATTTTCCCTATGATTTGCTCTGTTTCCTCATATCTATGAACTTTGTGGAACGTAAGCCTGATTTTAGGGGGTTTTTTGCCATAACGATAATATGTTTCTTGTCCCCAGATTGGCAGATACGACTTCAGTTGCATTCTATCTTCATGGAATGTGGTTAAATCTTGAAATCTGACATAAATATTCCTTAATTGGCTTGAGGTTATTGTGAGCAGTCATTTTTTTGATTATGTAAATAAATTTCATAAACTGTTTATATTAAGATTAAATATGATTGGACAAAAATAATGCATTGATATTTACATTGAAAAGTGCTATGTTAATGAGCGTACTCTGTGGAGTCTTTAGAACGTTTACGCGCTACGTGGATGATTCATTTTATGGGTGGGTATGTGCATCTTTTCTTTAGAAACATTATTGCATTGGATTTCACAAATATTCCGATTTTCTGATGTATGCTGTAATAAGTTTATCGTGCATTGGCAAAAATCTGCGTCAGTTTGACCAGAGTCATAATGGCATGCACCCCTGCGGTGCTGTGCCAGCATTCGTCATCAAACTGAGCGCGGTGCATTGATTTTTGGCCAATGCACTCAAAGCTAAGTCATTAACCTCTAATCACTTCAGATGCATGTAGATTAAAATGATACAAACCTAGAGATACTCAAAAGTTATCACCATGCTCAATTGCATTGAAGTAATCATCATGGGACAAAATGTGAACACAATGTCAATTTTGCCTGCAATGTAACATTGGCTACGACGTCAAATGGCTGCGAGTCACATTGGCTGCGAGCAGCAATTGGCTGCGACGTCACATTGGCTGCGACGTCAATTGGCTGCGACGTCACATTGGCTGCGATGTCAATGATTGAGAGGTCACATTGGACTGCGACGTCACACTTGGCTGCGGACGTCCACATTGGCTGCGACGTCCACATTGGCTGTGAGATTTTTGGTAGTATAGATATGCCCTCATTTGCCTTTTTGGTCACCCGCCAATTTTTTGGCAAAGGGGGACTAGAGAAATTGCTAGGCGTCCGTGTCCCATGCGACTCTTTGGATTAAGCAAGTGTGGGTGTCCATCTTTGACACCATAGATGTCGTTCAAGTAGGCGGCGGATGAGATTCGAAGATAGGTGTGTTGTGGTCACAGGTCAAATATGTCAAAATAGGTTAATTTTGCTATAACTTTGTCGCACAATGTCTCTTGATCTATCTATCAAGTTGGAATCTATCATTACACTGTAGATGTTGCACCAGGTCATCTGGGGTCATCCTTGGTCAAATCACTGCAGATGGTTGTATGGTCCCATGAAACTTGTGGGTGTGGTCCACCATTCAGCACTCACTGAAAATGATAAAGGTCATTCAAGGTCTTCTGGGGTAATCCAAGATCAAATCACTACAACAGTGATACGCTCCTGAATCCTGGGTGCGTAGTCACCATTAATACCAAAATGCCAGAAATATACAAATGGTTGATGGTCATGAAACTTAGTGGTGTGGTCAAACATTGATACCAAATTTTGTCGGGGGGTCATTCAAGGTAAGTCACTACCAAAGGTTGTATGGTCATGAAACATCATGGGTGTGGTCAACATTCAGAAACAAAATTTGAAGGTCTTTTAAGGTCAAAGGGGTCACCAAGGTCAACTAACTTAATATGTGGTTTATGATGGATAGTACACTTTAAAGGTATATGGATTAGTATGACTGGTACAATAAAGAGGTTGTGTTAGGTTTTAGTGTAGTTTTGACCATCATTGGCGATCCTGTGCAATTGAGCTAATCATAGACATTGTAAGAATGTATTGAGCTTTTAAACATTTAGAAGCTCATTCTAATTGGCTACTCTTAATATTTATGCCATGTAATCTGGAACACTGAAGTAATGCAGTACTTCAGTAGTTAAATTTTTGAATTTCTTAACCAAATCAGGCGTGTGAGTGCAGGATGGTCGTAAGTGCAATAGTGCCATGTGATACATCTGTGGCAGCCATGTATGAGATGGACTCTTAATTTATCTTTCCTTGAGAGTTTTTGAAATGGTCAGGCAAACTGTGTCGCCTGAAGAACCATTTCAGAGCCATTGCCCAAAGATCGGCATAAACATGTGTTTCTTGGAAATTTCTGACAAATGGCAGCTATGCATTTAAGGCCTTCCAGCATCACTGAAGTACGCTTCTCACATGGCGGTCCAGGTAGATAACTCACCATCCCTAAACTCACCAACATCCTGTTTGGCTTTTTAGGCACCCCATATCTTGGCCGATCTCATTTGGAGATAAACAGTCATTTGATTGCTTGGTATTTCCAAAGAGCTTGGCTAACAGGAAACTGATGCTATAAAAGGCAAAGTTTTTTTAATGCGGCATCACGATATGACAGCCCCGAAAGATGTCTGAATAGAATTGTGGCTAGACATTAATATATCTGCAAAGATTCAGGTAAATAATGGCTGAAAGAGTGCTAATTGACTCCCATTGTAAAGGTAGATTTGATCGCATTATATCTGTCAAAAGTTGTAGCTTGAATTACAGATTTCCGTATCATGATGGTATATATTGTGGAATGTGAATGTTATTGGCTTTGAGTTAAACAAAGGGTTGGTTCCCAAGCTGTTGCGACACATGAGATAGAATTCTCTCTTTACAAGAATTGCAGGGAAAAATTTAAAGGAACAGGGAGTGACTCGGCATTCAGATGTTGGTATTGGTGATTGTATAATAATGAGTGTCTTTTTTGGTTCAAGCTTTTAACGCATCACAGGTGGCTGGTGAATAGCACCCTAATTTCTGGGCAATATAAAAATGATAGTTATTGTCTCCATGGGGATGGCTCAGCAGAGGCGGGTCCTTGGCGTGATAATTTTTCATGATATTGCCCTTTTCAGCCAGTGATTACAGGCTAAATTTGATTTGATGTGAAACATGCCATAATGAGGGCCATATAGGACAGACTGATTCTGCTCCTATGAAGCAGATTAATAGTTCTGACAATATCTTACAGGTTTCCCTTTTTTGTAGAGTGGCATTTGTAAACTTTTAAAGGCAGACCAGTATAATATTAGCATTTTGTTTTTGGAGAAAACAAATATCTGACAATAAAATGCCAGTTGAAAAATTTGAATCAAGCTATATTTTTCTCTGTGCCACACAGAGGTGTTTGAATCAATCGCCAATACATGCATGTGCCTATATAGGCTACTTTACCTAAACATGTCAGTACTTGGGTATAAAAACCTTTCAAGACCAACAAGGCATTTCATGATGTTGAAACTCCTTAAGTACTAGTACTAGACCTTTTAGGCTAATGTGAGTGTAAAAATTCAGGTTTTATGTGTTAAAATAGGATTTTTGTGTTTACATGAACCTTATGAGGGAACTTGAAATTTCCCCAAACTGTGCATTGACTTTTTTTGCTGGGACTCAATACACCCAATGGTACCATCTGTTGAGAGGAGTGTGGAACCCGTCTGGAATAGACACAATTACATGGAAATGTGACATCCAGTCATTATTGAGAGATTGCAGGAAATAGATTGCCACATATTCGATCAGCAAAGAGGCCAACTTGGAGGAATAATTTTATTACATTGTCAAGAAATTTGAGAAATAAAGGATTTCACGCCAAAAGTTGGATAGATGAATAAAACAAAGTAAAAGGAGAGTGATATAAATGTGTCAGTGGAGAAAACAAGAGGATGGTAACTGTCATACGATGGTGCATATTACTTGCGCTGTCTGGGCCAGAGAGGTTTTTATGGTGTCCATGGTGATGTCATCCAACGGCTTTACAAGATCCTGGACAGAATTTCTCCAAGGAAGCCCAATGCCTCAATTATTCATGAAGTTTTCCACCATTTTTTTGTTCCGTTGAAATGTTAGAATATTTCAATTTGGAAACAAAACCTGAAAAGGCTATAAGTTTCAGATAAAGATATCAGACATGGCCTTAATTATTAGGGAAGGCAGAGATGTAGTTTCCCATCAGGAGTGCTGCTTTATTCTGAAAACCTTGGATTGCTTTAAAGTTGCCAAACCAGAGATTTCACATGACAGGGGTCCATAAAAATATGAAAAAATTGTGATTTTTGCACAAATGGAAAGCTTTCTATTCAAAATGTCCCCAGGTAAAAGGATTTATTAAGCTGAAAAAACTCTTCCTGCGTACAAAAATGTGAAATTTCTTAATTCGTTATAGGAGCAAATATAAATTCAACTATGTTTTAGATTTGAAATTAAGCAAATGAAATCACCAGTTGTTTTCACTTTCAAGGCATTGTTGTAACCAACAGGAACAAGGTAAGAAATCATTGGGGATCTTATCTATATGAAATCACACATATGACACAATATATGGCGTTGCCCCAAAATCTCCGTTGCAACCGTTAAGGCAGTAATGGACAAAATTGAAGGTTGGTTTGAACATTGTAACATTCCGCAGCCAATTTGGCAAAGTAGATGGTATTTTCTTGGAGCGGCTTCATCCATTAGGGACACAAACAGTGTTAGTTTTAGCCCAAATGCATTACAGCCGGAAACTTTAATGTTGTTACCTGGTCGGCTTTTAGGACAGTGTCCGACATAGATGCATTTATTCATCTGCCAGTCACATGTGGAGCAAAAAACAAATGGACTCGCATGAGAAGTTTAGAAGTTTCCTGAAGTTGGGAATCCCCAACGTGATATATTGGGTAAAAGTCATAGATGATAGTGTGTGGTATTTGGGGCCATAACGCACATGTCCGTATGTGTGTGTATTCCAGTTTGGTTAGGTTTTTGTTTTTCACGCCTTGTTCAAAAAGTTTAAAACAGACTTGGGTTAAGAATAGGGGTTCATTCATATGTAGATGATGTCAAAGGTCATGGACCAAGGTCAAAGGTCATCGGAGGTCATGTTCCAGGCTCCCATCTTGCCAGGGGGATCATGCGAGTTTACTTGCTGTATTTTTTAAAAACACATTCTGTGTGTGGCAGAAATTATCAAAATTTTGAACAATTTGGCCAGTAGACATAGTCTAAAATGCATACATTTGAAAAGAGAATCCTGGAGTCTGGTTTGTAAAAGAATTCCAATCAATTGTGTGCACAAACCCAGCTAATTCCATTGTTCTTGGGAGAGATAAATATTGAAACACTCATTGTAAGTATGTGAATGCAGTTAAATACATCACATCTCTTCTGATTTTTAGACTGTGAATATACTTCACCATTCTAAAAGTTATGGATGAAAAAAGTACTTGTACTTATATTTGGTTTTATGAATATTTTAAAACACTACAGTTTGTATTAAATCCAAGTGAGTGATTCACACACACACACACTACATCTCTTGTTGAATAGCAAGTGCACAAGAGGACTTCAACAGGTATAGTGTGTATTGTTGATATATAAAATGCCTGTAATGTGGTCTGCAAACAATATGTTTGTATGGGACTGATTGCTTAACCAAAATATTGAGTATCGATGGATTACCGATAAAATGTAGATCAGACATCACTAATATGAAGGGTGACAGTTTCATTGATGCTTGTTTGAAAATGTTTTGAACTTAAGATTGTCATTGTCATGCTGTGTCGTTGTATGCTGTCGGTGTCTTCTGCATGGATGGATGTAGGATGGATGTCATTCTCCAAATGTGCATATTAAGTCCTCATTTGCCATGTTTGTTTCTGATGGGTAATAACTAAAGCATCACATGCTCTATATTCTTTGAAATATTGAGCAACATAAGCTGAGAACTGCAAAATTCTAGTTTTGGTTAATATCAATGATTGAATGTGGTCTTTTTGCTCCCAAAACATGGTATAATATTCAAGAACATCATTATGAATTCAATTTACAACGGCTAAATTAAAAGTATGCAATTCAACACATTGCAAAATACAATTAAAAATGCACTTTGGAAGAGAAACTTTATTTGCTGGATGAGGACAATGTTCAATTGCCACACCCCCCTATGAAAATGTCACACACCACACTCCATGACACCCAAAGAAAATTTTGTGAGAGTTCCAATTTGAGTCACCACAAAGGTGTTACTCTCACACCAGGATGTCTAGACCCACAAAGAGAGAGCCATATCAAGTAGTTTGTTAAAGGTGCATTCATAATCCCAACAGCCCATTTTGTTTGGCTCAGGATATCTCGGGTTATTTGCAAAATTTCAGTTGAGTCTGACATTGCATTTAATTGTACGAGCAAATCGGATTGTCACGCTGGTTGGCGCCAGTCAGCAGGGACCAGCACTTGGCCTAATGCCTGGCATCAACAAGATTTCAGCCTTGACGACCAGAACTAGAATGCCAATTTGACCAATTTGTTAATTAAAACAACTGTAAAATGCCAGAATTGCACCCGAGTCAGTGGTCAAATTCTTGTAAAATGTACATGGCAAGAAATGTAATTCCAGATTCTAGTGATCTCCAAAAAAAATCGTACTCTGCTGCCCACTTGTCACACTTAAAGGTCCATGGACTGCTTTAAAACATACTTATAATACCACCAAAAAATGGTTTCATTCATAGTATGTATTGGTATCAATGTTAAAATTGCAGGAAGCAGTAAATGAGAAAAACCGTATATTTGATTAAAAAATTGGGCATAATAAACTGTGTTTTGGAAAGCTTCAAAGGAAGATTCCAAAATTGCAAAGTGATTATCGCGATGGCAAGCCGTGACCCAGAAGTGAGTACGAGTAACAAATACGCGATACGCGATACGCGTCATGATCGTAATCGTGGAACGGACGTGCGGGTGGCCCAGTTTTTATGCATACGTCCACAGTTGACTTCTAGTGATAGCGTCGTACGTGTTGTATCATATGGGAATATTTTTCTTGATTTGTTTTGTGACTTAAAATTACGATAATAATGCGCTGTATTTTCGACGGGTGCACACAGCGGCGACCGCTACCGACATAGGAGAATCAGAACAGAATAGCTTTATTCAAGTTCCCGGACAAAGAAACCGACAAGGAGAGATATCAGGAGTGGCGGTGAGGTTGCCCACGTGTGAAGCTTTGTTTTACAATTCTGGTACCATGACGTCATTAAACGGGTCAAATCCAACTCCAGCCTCTTGATACGCGTGGGGAACAAAGGAGAAGGCCCTGTCAGTTTGGGTATATTTATCCTTGAAATTAACACTTTACCGGTGTCACTTTTAAAAATCCGTGTTGCGATATGATCAGGATATGTGAGGTACGAAAATGTAAGAAATTAGAAAAGTCTACTCAGCCGTGTACATGGACCTTTAAACATTGCTTAAGCTTCAGAATAAATGTCGTCATTTCAATTAGCACATCACTAAGAGCATGGCAGTACATGAAGGCCTGTGCCCTTGAAGGGTAATTGCGGTCATTCTCCAGGTACTGTTACTGACGAGTATAGTCCCATGCATGATTATAATCCCACCCCAGTTTGAAAGAATCTGAAGAATAGTAGAAAATCCTATTATAATCCCACCATAAGTTTTTTTGTGGAAGGAAATAGATTACATCAATTTTGTTTTCAACAATTCATTACTCTTTTGGTAGTATCTCTAGTGATTTCATTACAAAAATTAATTAGGTTATGCTTCAGTTCATTACAGGTCTTTGTGACCACATGCCCATTAACACATGAGATTTCTGGAATAAGTTTAGTTCTGAAAGGCTGAAATGTTGATCCTCATGTGTGTTCATGTTTGATGAGATCCCTTATTATCCCAACCCCTAAACATTCAGCTAATTTTCAGTAAAAATGGGTGGACTATACTAGGTCCGTACAGTATATAATAATATTCTTGTCATGGATTTTTCTAATTTAACGTGCATGGTGATCTTACACGTTGATTTTGTGTTTATGGTTTGCTAGATATCACCAAGGAAGGGTTACTAACTCCAAAATTTCAGGTTGATTCTGATGGTGTGTTCTGATGTTTTGCTTTGAATGTTATAGAATCATGCTTGCCCTAGCCCAGTGTGTTGTTTCTGTGCAACTTATACATGTAAACCAAAATTACAGAATTTCCTCTTCAAGTAGATAGAATCTGCACCCTAGATTTGGACACTACTAAGTCCAACCTTTCAGATGATATAAAGATCTTATTTTTTTTTTAATTTTATTATATATTTTCAGACAAAATTCCCATTTAAAGGGGTATAGCTCTTGCATGCCCATGCTTATATCAGTTGTCACAAATTGTGGTCACCACTGCTTAAAATTTTCTAAAGTAAGAGAAATGGGTGGCCATACATCGGGAATGTATGTTTCCAAAGCCAATAGTGCTTTCAGTGATTGGTGTAACATTTTGTCTCTTTGTTATATTACAGTCTGTAGATGTGTGCAAATATGGACTTTTCATTTTGAGTTTGAATGCGTGATGTGGAAATGACTTTTCCTTGTGTCATGTTTCATATGATGTTTTCCTTGTTATTTTGACCCAGCTTTAATTGTAGTGAGGGCATACAGTCAATGATATCAAAAAATGGAATTCACTAGTCCAACACTTGAAGTGATCATGAATCTAGCCTGTCTTCTGTGGTTCTGATTGTTTTATAATGATTCCAAAGAACCAAAGTTTACACTCGTTTACGGAAAATGAACATTCACAGAATTCAGAGTTTAGAACACAGATTTGGAGAAATCTTAGTTTGTCAGTTAATCACACCGGGTTTTTTTTTCACAAGAATAATTATTTAAGTTCCTGCCGCCACTAATTTTAGTCTCAAAATGCATTAAAATTCCTTTCAATTTCCCTCATTTTCGGACCAAAATTACCTGCATTTCATGCATATGTACCACCAAATTGGGCATACTTCTAAGCATATGCCAAGTGCTAATTTTAGTGTTTTCTTAATTCAATAGATGTTCTTTTGTTTTAGTTTAAGGAAATTGAAATGTTTCTCTCTAGAATCACAACAATTTTGGCATTTAATTAGTAAACATTAAATACACAGAATCAGGATTGTTAAAAAACACTGGTAAACTTTGTCTTTATATTACCTTGAATTTATGACAATTCATTCCATTTTAAGGGAGGAACCCAGAAAGTAAATTGGATCGACTTTGTAATGTTGGCCATAATATGCCAATAAAGTTTTGGCACAACTTGAGCATGTTTGGGAAAAATTTACCTCCCCCTCCAACACAAGTTGGTCTTACTAAGCAACAATCTTCAAAAAGGTTTTAGAATTTTGGGAAAATACAGTGGCCACCCTCCCAAATACAATATAGTGCAAACCATGGTCTGGGACCAGACAGTGTAACACAGATCCCCACTTTGATTGTAGGGGTAAGGTCCCGCTCTCCTTTGATTTGTGTGACTGGTGTCATTAACATCACAACACAGTGAGAATTTCAAGTGGCTGTTTGATCCCCTGGCAGCTTTAGCCAGATTGGGGATTTAGATTCGTAGCAAATTGGTGTCGTTTGTGGCAGTGAAAGTGTTCATTATCGCCAAACATCCCAATCATTAGTCGCTGTACTTGTCCCCACATTCCTTGTCCGAATTTGATTACTCTGACCAAGGACCCAGGTGACATATTACTAATAGTAGATAACACTCCATCTGTCTAATAGAGATCTGTAGCAAAGGTCATTCTGTAAAAATTAATTGCGTATTTTCTACTCTTAATTTTCTAGACTGCTTTGTAAATTTTTCTTAACCTTTAAAACAAGTTAAGACACTATTTACCAATGAACTTTATACTCAGTCCGAAAAAATCACTGGCCCATGACTTCTCTGAGGTGTACAGAGATTGACCTCTGAATAACCCCTGCCATGCACGCTTTGACCCTGTAGAGTGTATGGTTCCTCCCAGGGGGATCTAGCAGGTTTATTAGCATAATTTTAAGAATAGGTGTTGAATTATCCTCACCTTGTTCATTGCATAATTTGCAACTTTGGTCATTATTATCAAACCATGCATGCTGTGAACCTAGCCATTTTGTCTTGTTAAAAGTAGTTATGAGTTATTTACAAAGCCAAATAAGGGCATAAAAGTTGTATTATGTCCAATTAAACATATAAGTTGGTCCAATTTTTAGCTTGGAATTGAGCCTGGTGTGAATAGTCTCAATACAATCATAATTCAACAGCGCCAGCTTTGGAACAATTTCTTTTATTCGTATCTATTGAAACGATAACTAATTCTAATTCAAACAGCCCAACAAGACATTAAATGCAAATGACCCGGGATTACTTCCGAATGAGATAAAAGGGTGGACTAGTATAATAACACAGAATTCCAGCACTGATTGGACGGCTCTGGCTTTAGTTACATTGTGTGTATGGACCGTCCATTAAACCCCTTTTTAAGTATTAGACATTTACCTGTATATTTAGGTCATAATATATTGATATCGAATAAAGCTCCTCTTCCATCCTGAAACGACAACTTATTCTCATCCGAGATGGAGCCAATTGATACCTTGTAGCTGCTAATGGATCTGACCGATTGGGACCGAGGGCTCTCTAAAACCGTAAAGCGTGTCTCATTGACTTAGAGGGGCCTGGTCCCCATTCTTCGGGGATACCGCGCCATCTCCACGTGCTGCTTAGAATTGTCAACCAACGTTAAGTTGGCCACTTAGCCATGCGGGCAGGTGCTTATGGAAGCTAAGCGAGGCATTCTGAAGTGAAGAAATTTGCATTTCAAACATCCTGGCTTCGATACGAAGTGGTTTTTTTTACTTGAGCAGGAATGGGGCAGATGCGACTGATATTTTTGTTGTTGGAGGCTGTTGTTATTTTTGCAAGGTACTTGCATTGTTGAATTGATAGAGGGGTCATCTCCTCCAGAAATTTGTGGCTCTTGTGTATGCCCATCATTTGTCTTGAAAGTGCAACTACTATTGTTTGCAAGATTTTTGTCAGTGGTATCGTTTGGGAAAGAATTTGATTACCCCGAATGGTTTTCTTCAGGTTGGTAGTAAATACAAACACAATTTTTTTTACTCAAAAAATATGAATGTGATTGTAGAATTCCCAGATAAATGAAAATATTGACCAAGAAATGAGAATTGTTTGACCAACTTCAATTTGTTAAGTCTGAAGGCATCATTCCCTCTTTGAGACGCTTGTTGTCTTGATCTCGGTCGGCATGAAAACAGAGTTGACTCTACTGCAAAGCATTCCTGTAATGGTGTTGTGGAATCCGTAAATTCATTTTACTATTCGTGGTAACTGGTTTCAAGAAGGTTCCTAGTTACCATCTAAGAAGTTACCAGCACAAAAAGTGCTGTCTTTGGTCAGAAAATATAACATTATTGGCACCACCCGATTTTTTTTGTTGCCTGCCCTCACTTTGTCCATTTGTTGTTGTTCGTCTATTTTGTTGTGAAAAAGTAACATGTGTAATATCTGCATATTCAATGGATTCCATGGATGGCAACATGGGATCCCATCATTGTTTATGAGGTCAAAGGTCACATACCAAGATCAAAGTCAATACCAAGGCAATAGGTCAGGTGAGTCCAGTGTAAGATAGGCTGAGGCTTATCATTCACAACCGCGATGGCAGGCCACAGTGGTCCGAGAACCATGGATGTATTTTTTTCCAAAATTTGTCAAAAATTTAAAAATCTGATTTGTCCATGACTGTATAGAAGTCAACTTGAAAAATACCAGTACTTTCAAATAATTACAAACATCCTGGGTTACTTGAAATATGATCAAGTTGCTGAAAATACACTAAATTATTACTAACTGTAAATCCTGCTTTGTCTTATAACTCTTAACCCTTTTAACCCTAGTAGATTCTGTATGTGTCGTAACAAATCGGATTGTCTTCTGAGTATTGGCTCCCAAATGAAATTGATTTTGGTAAGCCATCTCAAAAGGCCTCGGGTCATTTGAGATGGCTTCCCAATGAAATGATTTGGTAGCCACTCAAAGGCCTCGGGTCATGATATGGCTTCCCAAATGAATGAGTTTGTAGCCATTTCAAAAGACCGGGTCATGTGAGATGCCTTCCCAATGAAATGAATTTGGTAGCCATATCAAAGGAGGCCTCGGTCATTTGAGATGCTTCCCAAATGAAATGATTTGGTAATCCATCTTTTAAAAAGGCCCTCTGGCATTTTGAGATGGATTTCCCAACTGAAAGATTTAGTAATCCTCATCAAAGGCAGTCGGGTCATTGTGGGATGGCTTCCCAAATGACTTTCATACCATCACAAAACCAATTATTGTACCTAAAGTTTTCATCCATACAGAATAAGTCAGAAAAACATTGACCCTGATTGTGCTGGCCATGTTGCTCTTTAGAAACTCATATCTCACATATGTGGTATCAATGGAAGCCTCATCTTATTTGCTTTGATTTTGCTGCCAATCATTCAAATCGGTTGGGTACAGACGAGCTATTCTTTTGGAATCAAGTAGTCAGTTTGCCCCGTCCACAGATTCCCATTTAAATGCATAGTGGTCAACAAAGAAAATCACTTTCCAAATTGCCCAGCCAAAATAATGATAGAGGTGTGTCCATGTTTATGTTAATTTAAGTGGTATCTCAATTATGTAAAGCCAGTGATAATGGTATGATTTAACTGAAACACCTTTTTAAAAGATGTGGTATATTCTGCTCTACAAATAAAGACAATACCTAAGCATTTTTCTACCTCAAAAGTTTGTCGCCGATGTTTGTTTCTTCATATGGAATGTTTCTTTCAACTTCACAAAACTGATGTGTCAAGTTTGTGTTTCAAATGATTTTTATGGGTGATGAAGGTATTCAAAGGTATAGAGTGCACCAATAGTAAATGTTGACTCCCTTTTGTGGGTTCAAATATCATCACACCACTTCTGCATTCAATATATGGGCCAATTTCTTACAAACACTTCATTGTAATGTGAATATATGGACAGAGTACAAAACCGAAAACTTGAATTTAAAAGACTGTAGCTCGGTCTATACCCAACCGATGTGATTGATCTTTACAGCAAATCAAAGCTAATAAATTAAGCTTTCCGTTGGTACCACATATGTTAAAGTGACAGGAGGAGATTTTTTTAGGATATGAATTTCTCTCAAATTTCACTGGATCAGTTGGAAGGTTTATTGGACAAACAGGTGCAAAAGAAAACCGCAAACCTTGTTTTGAACTTGCCTGCTATCGTAATCGTTCTCCATAGAAACCATGCTTTGACTTTCTGTCGTGCACGACAGAAACTACTAAATCATCATCTTATTACATAAAGACGGCGTATTCGGCTTATTCACTTCAGGTTGTGCGGCAATTACATTGTTTAGCATTCCAAATATGTGAAAAACCTAGGTTTGAGAAAAATTGGGGGCACTTCTTTCTGGAAATCTCCTCATGTCTCTTTAAGATAGGTTTCTTAAATATGCAAAGTAGCAGATGCAATCAGGGTCCATTTTTTTCCTGACTTACCTTGTACTTCACCACATCCGCGATCCTGTGAGGTGCATTGCCCAAACTACAGTCTCACATAATTTCCTTGCTGCGGGTATCATAGAAATACTTATAACTCAAGATATGGCCATTTTTTTCCAAAAATATGTTAAAATCATGTTTTTTGGGAAAAAATGCCCATATCTTGAGTTATGGGTATTTCTATGTTACCCACAGCAAGGAAATTATGAAAGAGTACACCTGCTTTCATAATCTGCGAGAAAAAATGAAAATAGGAGGTAGGGTCCACCAGAAAAAATTCAAAACGTAAAAATGTGAAAAACCCTGTATTTTGTGATTTTTTTTACATCTGAGAGCTGAAAAGCCTGTGGAAATGTAAAATGA
The DNA here is from genome assembly GCA_023653785.1 of Ophioderma brevispina. Taxonomy (NCBI): domain Eukaryota; kingdom Metazoa; phylum Echinodermata; class Ophiuroidea; order Amphilepidida; family Ophiodermatidae; genus Ophioderma; species Ophioderma brevispina. Next base: position 17,780 of record JAMKCH010013211.1, read on the forward strand.
AGACACATTCTTTTGGTTTTAAATTGTTAAGATGTGACAACATATTGGGAAAAATGATCTTTAGATCTATTTAGTAACTCTTGGGCTACAAATGGGAACCACCTTAATGTGAACAAGCCTAAACTAATCATAGAATCGATGGATATTTTAATGTCACTTGATGTTTTGGAAGCATCAAACCGTGACGTGATGGAAGGGATGTGATAAATCGGACGCATCTATAATAGATGATCTTACGTAGATGGAATATGACAAAAACATCCTCCTCTAGTGTTCTGCCGCATTTGTGGGAACTAAGTTTATTTTAAGAACTGCAGAGGCGTATTGTGCGTAACATTTTCCATTCTTCTGCCTCCGGTTGAGAACTAAACAGCCCAAATTGTAATTAATCATATTAGTAATGACTGTCGTCTATCTTAAGTGAATTAATATCAACTTTGTGATGGGAAGTAGATCTTTGATAGGATTAGTATGCCAAAAGTTATTGTTTTTGTTAGCTGAAGTCATTGAGGATGCAAGGGGCTACTTCAATTTCCTAATGTACATCAAGACAAGTCATGGTATTCCCATCATGGTGCACCAGTGAGGTTTATTTTTGAACCTTCCAGTTGACATACAATTCTATGTATACGTTTGAAGGTTTAGTGAAAACAGCATTTGGTCACTTCAAACAAAGTTTTACCCTACCAGCAAAACTGCACCCTACACACATTTTGGTTCAGGAAAAAACTGATAAAATGTCTCCCTTTGGACCTTATTTATGATTTTTGAGCAAAAGTACCCTAAATAAGTTGACCAATTTGGAAAAATGACTCTTTTTCTTGAAAATCAGTGTTTTATGATCCTAAACACACCATGTTACTTACCTTTTTTGGGTCACGCATGTGTATAGTCCATTTCATGAGTTGATCGTATATAGCTTATTGCACGTCACTACTGTGGTAAATTATCCAACCAAACAAATATGGTCATTGTCAATTTGGTGATGTTCATTTTTGGTTAGGTTTTGGTCTCCAGGGGCTTAGCCAGGATTGTAATTTGACGGGAGGCTGAGACTGTCTTTGTGCCCTAAATTTGTCCAAATTAGGCTGATTTTGCACGATTTTGTCAAATTTGACGGGGGGCTAGCACCCCCTGAGCCCCCTCCCTGGCTACGCCACTGGCCTCCACCCACAATTACAAGTTGTGTAGGGGATTATTGGGTGGGTGGTTTGCGTGGGTGAGCTGGAAGGATGGTTGGATGGATGGATGGATGGATGGACTTATTTTTTTTCTGAAAAAAGATGTAAAAATCAACAGTCAGAAAAAAAGACCCCAAAAAATACATTGAAAAGTAAAATTGTAAAGCTGTACATGCAGGAAGCTGAGACAAACTTGGAAAGGAGGGGGCGGGGTGGAGTGATATGTTGGTGACCTCATGTGACCTTTGTGACCTCATGTGACCTTGGCCCCATTCACAAACCGTGATGACACTCAACGGCAGACGACACTCGCGGTCTGGGGACTGCGATGTATTTTGATAGAAAGCTTTACATAGTGCAAAAATCAGAATTTTCACACTATTACGGAAACCTGTTATGTGAAATCTCTCGTCAATGCACCTTTAAAGGTAGCATGGGCATTTGGAATCAGTCTGCATGTTTGGCATACAATGCACATTATTCCTAAGGGTATTAAGTGCACCCAGTCAGGATTAAAAGCCGTTGGTGATGGTGTGATCGACAGTGCAGTAACCGTTCCGTAACAAAGCATATAGGTCGGGGTGATATGTCGGCAATACCATGATAAAACACGTGAGTCATTGACGCTAACGTTAGTCTATTGTGCGACAATGAAACGTTTTCTTCTCCAGGGTGTTTTAATACGTCTTTCCTTTCCCCGGCGACTTACAATTTCCTCCTATAGTTGTGTGATTTTTCTCGAGGCGTTTATTTAATGAAATTAATGTTGCATGAGGGATTGAGTTCCAGGAAGACATTGCTGGGGTGAAAGCACATTCCGTGTCACATCTTGTAACTATCATAAGTTGGAGTGCCATTGGAAGTATTATTTCTCTTATATGTGGTGCTTTTACCAAGTATGAAATGTTTGTTGAAAGATTTGGTGTTATTGTTGAGGGGATGGGCATGGAATTAGATTTATAATCATGGCTTTATTGTGTCATCTGCAAGAAGGCACATATGGATTGCTTTGGTAGTGTGTATCTGTCTGTCTGTGGTAAAAATGGTAACCCAAATGTTAACCCTAAACATAATTGCTCACTGTTTTCACATACGTGCTAACATTTTCATGGGATTTGCATGTAGATGCTCAGTTCCCTCAAGAGTTGGGACCTCTCCATGGTGGAAAGGTGTGAGAGCTTCAACTGCTCTGGAGACTCCCAGATTCTTAGATTCTTAATATTTACCCTACCCCCTGTTTTTATTTGTGCCTACCAAATAATACCTTCTCTATGCTATGGTCTATGTGGTATTAAAAAAGAGAAAACACGGAGACTAACAACAAACCCAAGGCAACAAACATGGCAAAGATAAAATGGCAGAAACAGCAGTCCATGATTGAAATGTGTATTTATTTGGTGGTATGTGCTCATATTTGTACAAAGCAATTGGTGTCCCCCCATTATGTTTTTGGATTGATACCCCTTGATTTTTTCAAGGTTGTTTGCACCCCTGCTGATGGGTGTCAAAATAGTTGGTGAGGTCTACACTCTGGCTCATAATTTCTTGGACAGTTTAGAACGTACGCCCGCTTTCCTGCCAAAACGGCGCACCGTCGGGTTACACGTAGACGCAATATGCACAACGAGCGCGCGCGCGTGCGTTTGTTATGTCCAAGAAATTATGGCCCAGAGTAGTAACAATGGTATAGGAGCATAATGTAGCTACTAACTGTGTGAACATCACTGTCTGAAAAGAGTCAAATCTCAATCCCCTCCGCATTTGGGGCATTAAAATTAAACAAACCATTTCCAAGGCGCAAATAGTTGAAGACCATTTTTCCTTGAAGAATTACCTCCGCGGTGTATACTAATAATTGTTTGCTAGAATTTTAATAAGCAACAATAGTGTAGAGATAGAGCACTGTCCGTGCAAAGCCAGGTAAACAGGTATTTTAGCAGTGAACTCGATGAGGGTATTAATATAGTTGGAACATGTGTTTCTTTTCATTTTAAGCTGGAAGTCTTATTTTATAGGTAGATTTGAGATAGAAACTTTGTATTAAATTGGTCTGATTTTAAGTGGAAAAACCTCATTCAAACGCTGGTGTGTGTTGGACACTTGGGGCATTTCTGTGACCGTGGAGAGCAGAGCATAAGTTTTCAGTGGGGCTTGACCTATTCCCCCTATTTTGTGAGCAAGCTTTAGACGCTCAAAACTATGCTTAATTAATCAATAAAATTGCACCCATTTTATCCAAATGGAGCACCTTTAAAATTGACCTCTGTACAACTAAAAATGCCCTGTTTTTATTGAATTTTATGTTTAGCCTATAAGGTTTCACACCACTAAATGCTGCTCCCATTCGTTCCTGTACAAAAATGGGCGAGATGAAAAGTCATTTTCTCCTCAATGGATACATCCAGACCTTAAAGATAACTTCTGCGTGAAGATCTCTATCTCTACCCAATCAATCATGAATTAGGGTAGTTATCCCCAAAATTTCGAGCGACTGGACCGCCCAGAGGGCTGCATGCCCCGGGATCCTGGAGGTACAAGCACTTTTTCGTCAGGTGTTCCCTGTAAGAAATACGGTTAAAAGTGTTTGTCGGATCAAAATAAAATATCAATGGACAACCTTTTTGATATTCCTACAGATTTAGACTTAAGGTCTAAAAAAAAATTGTGTGATTGGCGTAACATAATAGGCGTCGGTCGGTAGATGTTTTTTTTGATGTTTCACATACCAGAAACACAAAATATATGACACACATACAAAAACATAATGGCAATCTCATTTTCTGGTAACACATCTTTTTATTTGTCATTTTGGGAGGCATCATATCGCGGTGGAGGCATATCATATCGACGATATTAAATGAAATTTGTTTTGTGTTTTTAAAACTTTTTTTGCACACCAAAAAAATAAAAATATTTAGGGTCGGCCGTAAAAATAGGGTCGGTCGGGATACGCCAATAAACAATTTTTTTTTTAGGCCTACTATGATAGCAACCATATGCAACCCAGATCTCGCCATTTCTCTCAGTTTAAGGGTATACTTAGGCGAGGGTCACTAAAAAAAACCCCCCTTATTTGAAGTGGGGGCTGGTCTTACCGGTTTCTCACGTTACTTACTGGTGTGACTCCATAAACTTACAACTTTAGATTACAGATAGTACAAACTATACCTTTTTTTAATCCTTATGGTTAGCAAATTAAACATGGTATAGTTTTCAACAGACTGGATCAATTTAAAAGTTTGACCCCTGTATAGGACTCCCTCCTTAAGGCACCATTGTGGTTACTTAAAGGTCGTGTTCCACTTAAAAACATGTGCTCGGACCTAGGTCCGAGTCCCACATAGAATGGGCTCGGCCCACATTGATTTAGGTTACTCACTGTACGCATTTATAGGACTCCATCCCCCCATGCCAAATGCGATGAGTATCGGGCCACTTACCCGGATGTTGTTCCTTAAATTCCGTCCATGATAGTTATTTTGCAAAATATGGATATGCGCTGGTCCCCTGTTGATACTAATGGAAACAAATAGGATTCTCTGATGAAAGTTGAGGTAAAACATGTTGATTGGTCGAACAAAAACATCGTCTTACTAGGTATCATTTATTTTTGACATTTTGATTATTAAACTCGGCGTGATGTGCGTGACGTATCCATTTTCAGATCACTAAACCCGGAAGTGTCATTGTTTATGTGTTATGGATGTCCGTCAGCCAGCTTTTTTCACCGCTTCTCTTATCGCTAACAAATCTCTTCAAGTATCGTGTTTTATACTTAATGAAATATATGATACAAATAGAGAAACTCATCAGGAAGAAATGTGTAGATGGTAAGGGTATATTGTGAATTCAAATGTAGAAAATACGGATTTTGTTGCGATCATTTTTGTCCTTGCTCCCGGGTCTTGCTCACAGCCAAGGCAGTGTTTCCGCGGTGTATGTGAGCCGGACCACTTAAGATGAACAAACGTGTTCCCACTGTGCCTTTGGACCCCTCCTAGTAACCGAGACTTACTACATGAGGTGGTTCGGGACCGTCTCGGGATGAGGTCCGAGTCCCCTTAAAACGCTTCCCACTAGCCAGGAAGTGGCGGCTCGATGTAGCATAGAGTACAAAGTCCTGGTACCAAACACCATAGTGGGGACGCGCCCTTCGAATCACATTTCAGGGGTCCCCTGTCAGACTGTCTCATATTTAATCACTCAAACATTTTTTTTTTGCACTCTAGATGTGTTACAACTGTCTGCTAGCTCCATGCTATACACTAAATAATCTTATTTACATGCATAATAAAATGCATTTTGAGCCCAAGTTACATACCAAGCCGAGGCACACATGAAACGTATAAATAAACGCCTTCAAAAAAATTTGGAAACTTAATTGTAGAGTTACAACATCTCATTTTATTTGAAGCCTTGTTTTCATTGTGTTGAATATCAGTGAAAAGGTCATTCTTTTCTCTTTAAAGACACTCCACTGAGAACCTCTCCTTTGATTACAGACATTTTTCAAAACAATTTGCCAAACTGATGCAACTAAGTGCCATTTTGTCAAGATCACACCGCTGTTGGCATTATTATTATGCTGCCATCAGGAATCGTCACAATCATTTTGCTTCATTCACACCTACAATCTTGTTTCATAAGATCCTTGAACATGTTTAATAAGTTGCAGCTAGGAAAGAGATAATAGGCTTGAACCGCAGTGTACTAAAGTTCTGTTCTTCCCTTTCCCATCCCCTTTCCATCAGTGTTATTAACATATCTGGTGTCGAGATAGCTTCATGGCAACATTGAAATGAGGGGGGGAACCGCACATTCGCTGCTCTTACAGAAAGAAGCGTTGAATGGGAAGTGTTCTATGGCGCCGCAGGAGGAACAACGAGCCATAAAAAAAAAAGGGAGGACATAATGAGTTCAAAAAACCAAAAGAAAAGGAGGGGCGGGGAATGAAGATCGACGTTTGGCGGATTGATAAGAAAAATGTAAGTATTCTTCATCTTGCCAATCTCAAACATTCATATCAGCACTTAGATTGTAATATTCCCCCTACAGCTAACCCCGCTACCCAACGAATATCGCATTGGGTGATGATGTTAGCGAGGTAAAGTTCCATTGCCCAGTGCACAATGCATTGGCCGCCAGCGGGGCTCGAACCCGTAAACTTTAGATATGATTCGGCTATCATATCCACTAACCACATGTGCCCCTCATTGCAAATTTGGCACATCTTGTCTGAGAACCTCATTTTCTTGCAAGGAGAGTTACTCACCATGGATTACACGGTTTTTTAAAACTAAGGTGTCCGCTGTAAACCGTGAACGACCGTCCTCACTGATTATAAAATACTAGGAAAACAACTTTAAAAATGAGATATCTCAACAAAAGTTTCAAACTTTTTGAGGCGTTTATGTAAAGGAATAATGACTAGCATAGTGAATTATGTTAGCTATTTGGTCTGGCATCAGTTTTGTGCACTGTCGCTGAGCGTCGCCTGGAGACGAATAGTGCATCAAACTGATGCCAGACCCAAATCTAACTAATACAGGCAGCTCAGTTAAATATCCGTCATACCTAGCATGCATCAGTTCAAATATAAAGTATAATATGATATGGGTTTTAAAATTTAAGAAAATTTCACTCTAGAAAAATAAATAACTTCACGAATTAAAACACCGGCCATCAATTGGCCTGTAACTAATCACCATTATTGATCCATTCCGCAGTTGTAGGTTTAATTGTTTGTTGATGGGTTCAATCCCTATATACATCTCCATTTTAAACACTGTGGTGTTTACCAGTAATGAGTCTAATGAGCTTGCGAAGTGCTGTACACTAGAGGGGACGATTCCCCCAACAACAAATATTGCCAGGCAGAGCTGCTATCCAGTTAGTAAAAAGCTGGGGATATAGTATTTAAAAGTTGGATTCTCCAATTTATATATTATGTCTATTAGTACACACATGGCCACACGGCCTATCAATGGTGTAGTTCAAATCCATTTTGATATTGGTCGCCCCACCCAAATGATTTGGCCGCCGCAAAACGGAATAAACTGCATGTTGAAAGATGTGGTGCAGAATACTAACTTCCTCCCGTTTATTGTAAATAGGATAATGGATCACAAAAACAGTCATGGAGGATTTTTGACAAAGCTATTATGGCGTGCATGATGACTCCCTCTCAATTACAAGGCTGGATCATGTTACAAGCTGTTGTCCAGTAATTAGTCTCTGTTTTCGAGTGCCCAACCGCCATGTCAAATGAAGTAAACAGTAAATGTCAAGAAAACATGCTTTTTTTTTGTGTGTTGTCTGAGGGTTTGTAATGACCACGGTTCGGTGGCAGGGGCGTACGTAACCATTTTTTTTTTTTTTTCGGGGGGGGGGGGGGGGGGGGCGGGGCAAGGGGGCACAGTGCCCTTTTCAGGGGGCAAACAGCAGGGACACCAAATTTTGAGCCTCGCTATGCTCGGATGTTATCAACCCACATTTTGAATAGTGGAGTGGGGGTAGGGGTGGGAGGGGGGCTGGCAACTTACTATCCGTTCCCCGTGCGTACAATTCATTTCTATATTTTTAATCATCCTACAATGGCTTCCGGTCCCTTATTGCGCCCCCTAAATTTTGCCATTAGCATACCTTAAAGTTGTTAGTATAGTATCATAGTATAGGCCTATTTGTATTTAATATTTATGACACACTGCAAACAATCCTAATTTTTTCAGGGGCAGATGGGGGGCCAAGATTCTCCGGCCCCCCGCGCCCCGAGGTTTTTATTTAAAACTGAGTTTATTGAATAATTTTGATAACTGGTTTTCAACTCAATCATTTACCTCATCTTTAAACTCAGTTTTAATCAAGTGATAAACTTTTAAAGAAAAAAATCGACTAATAAACTAAGTTTTGAAATGTACGTTTTCATCTAGATACCTATTTTCCGGTTGAGATACTAGATTTTTTGGTTAATTTATTTTTTCAACAAATATGTTTTCAAGTGATAGGTACCCGATTTCATTCCAATTTAAAAAATTTTTGGTTTTTCAATTTTGATCACCAACTCCTATTATCACTCCATAGTTTTTCATTTGAATTGAAACAAAAATATTCAAATAAGAGGTCCGGATAAACTGTGGAATGAAAAGTCCCTCAGCACGCCATTCCACACATTAGGATAACTTTACGATGCTTGATGGACATGGTTGGTAAATCTGTTTGTATATTGATTATCCTTTGTTGTTACAGAGCTTTGTATTTTCCGTAATCATTCTCGTGTTCTAGAGGTTTGTCTGAAGCACACCAGAAGACGAGTGCACAATTATCAAGATTTCTTTATTGTTTCTGTCACGTATCTAGAAATCTTTTGTTTGGTGTGCAGGTTAGAAATTTGTGCTCTCCTGCCTCAATACCTTACTGGATACTGATTCGTAGGATTTAATGCACGAACAACAATGATAATCAACAATACAACTGTGCCACTAAGTGTACGTTAAGGTAAGAGCAAGCCTAAATACTTTTTTTTCCTGGTTCTTTGCTGGGACTAGTCATTTAATACCTTAGATGAAAGTGTATTGGAGCACGAGGAACAAAATTTAACCTATTTGCATAAATATCTATGGACATCTTTCATTGATTGAACTGAACAGATTTGTTGTTTTTACTTTCCAATTTTTCAAAAATTATTTTTTGAAAGTTCAGATGTTTTGCACCGAATTAATTATGCGCATCATTAACATGGGGTAAGATAAAATAAGTTCAAATTTTTAAAAACCTTCAATACTGTGAAATGTCTCTAAGAATAATTGTGCCCAGTTACAGTTTCGATTGGATTTTGTACTTTTTCACAATCATGCTTCAAATAGCCCAAACCCTCAATAATGCATTTTACAAATATTCTAATTAAGCATTTGCTTGCCTTCTAAAAAATAAGGTTTGAAATTAGGAAAATTACATTTTTAACTGTAAAGGCCCATCACCTAAAAACTATAAACAAAATGTAATAAGTGTACACAATTCCATATAACTATATTAAATATAAAATTACACTTTTTATCAATCAATCTTTCAATCCAATCATATTTATGTTAGTCTACATCACAACATAAGCAACCATACAGTTTTACAAAATAATTATAAGAATGTGTTACACTGAGAATAATAAATTGGTGAATTTATATGTGATATAACATGATGATAATCAATTGAAAATTCAAATATTGTAGATAGTGATACTGTATAGAAACATATATCCTGTCATACTTTGTCATAATTGTCATCACGCTGTCCGTGGTGAAGGAGGTCACTGCTAAACGCGGGCGTGGGATGCATGACCTCTTAAGATTACACATTGTGAAACTAGCACAAAAACAAGCCATAACACAGCGCACATACACGAAACAAAAGTACCAACAGGACCGACTATTAGATAACGGAAAGAAGTTGAACAGTAGAAGAAGAAGGACAACAAAATAATTAATAATTGACGACAGCACTATATGAACTGGAGAAGATATTTTTTCATGTTGTTTGAAGAGATGAGGAGGGGAGGTTTTTTAGGTGGATGGCAATTAGAACCAAGACAAGGGACCTTGGATTTTTAAGTGTATTATTTGCAGGAGTGGTTGAACATTTTTATATGTGCGAATATCAGCATTCCTGGGTTTGATAATGGTGTGTGGGAGTGTGAAAGTTAAAGAATCTTCATCAATAAGATCATTTGGAAGTTTAGGCTTTGTCACCTTAACACAGAGTGAATAGGGGGCTTCATATCTCTCTTAGTATATGTCCCAGCCTAAAACTCATAGATTTTGGGATATTGGCATAGGCTCCATTACCAAAAGGGTTATGTGCTGAGAGGTATCCCAAAACTTAAAAATCCCCAATAAATTTTGCAAAAAATACAAATAAGGGGGTAAACAGAATATAATGACATTAACACTTTAAAAGTGTATAAAGGTGGGGTCCATGTGACCCAACGTTTGTTTTTCCTTATTCCTTTTTTAGCATAATTAACATTTTTGGTGGGCGCTATTCAACATTTGTTTTTGCTCCTTAAATCGTACTGAGTAACTTTTTAAATGGTTTCTTTCAGCAATGTAATGGTTATTTTATTCTCCAATAATGAGGCCCAAATTTTATGTAAAAAGTCCTTTGGGAAGTGGTGATTTTTCATTTTTTGGCGGGAAGTGTGCGTGTTTGCAACAATCGGTTTTGGATGCCATTTTAATTCCGTACAACCGATGATTTTCATTTTTGTGTCGCGCCTGCCCTAAGGCATGAAGACACATAGGGATCACTTTGTCCACTGTTGTTGTAAGTCTGTTGTTGATGAGTCGTGATGTCTGTTGTGAAAAAGGTTAACATTTGCATGTAATATCCACATCCTTTGTGGATTAACCAAATTGGGTCCCACAGGTGCAACTGGCATCCCCCACTTGTTGATGAAGGTCAGGTCACATGCCAAGGTCATAAGGTCATGTGAGGTCAAGTTGTAAAATAGTGCTGAAATGTCAAATTGACCTCAATGAAAAGTTGAAGTTCAATTGAACCAAACTTGTAATCATAGTTGCAACATGGGAACCCTCATTTTTATAAGGTCAAAAGGTCACATGCCAGGTCAATGGCTGTTGAGGTCAATTGTAAATAGGCTGCAAATGTAAAATTGACCTCATATGAAAAGTTGAAGTTCACTGGGAACCAACGTGAATCATAGGTGCAATCATGGGATCCTCTCATTTGTTGCTGAGGTCAAAGGTCACATATCGAGTTCAAAGGTCCATATCAAGGTCAAGGTCATGTTAGGCCTATCATTCACTAACCGCGACGGCAAGTGACACAAGCGGGGGGTACCAGGACCGATGTTGTTTTTCCCTGTTAGTCAGGTCAGGTTTCCTTTGAGGGCCTGCACTGTATCCTGGTAACAAGTACGACTGGCCCAGGGCCGAGTCGGCGTCTAAACCGACACTCCCATCAGGTTTCTAAGGATCTGATGAGGAGGGTTGGTTGGTTACCAAGCAAAGAAGAGAAACGAAAGAGCTAGGTCGAATGCTTGTTGCTCCTGAAAACGATGTCCTACACGGCGTCAGCTCTGAGAGCTAAGGCAGCCATCCAGTACATGATGCCATTGGCATGGTGGGCGTGGTTGACCAAAGGCTAGGAAGGCCCACATGACCAAATCAGAGTGAGGCATCCGGTCATTATCTTTTGCTCCAAAAATTCGCTTACACAGCAATATTGCTGAGGGCGAGGTGTATCCAGCCACCCTATTTACGGGGACAAACCGAATTTCAAACTTTGGTTTACCTACGTGTTCGCGTTGATGTACCCCACAACGAGCAGAGTTTTGTGGTACACACATCCACCGGTTTTTAAGAGGGAGTCCACTGGACCCCCCCTCCTATACACAAACGGAAGTGAACAAGTCCTAATCACTTAAGTGTTAAGAGCAAGATGGCTTGGATAGCCAATTATCTACTGGCATAAGGTAGAGAAAAGGATTTCAAGGTATCCATATATTGGTGTCATATGTAGATGATTTATAAAGATTAGACCCTCAATAAACTTTTTACCTTGTATCTCCAATACGAACAAGAAATTTCACAATTTTTGTACTAGAGAAATAATTTCCTCACTTAAAATCCTTTAAGATAGGGAGTATTTTTTTCATGGAAAGCATTACATCAGTGCAAAATTTCAAGCTTCCCATAGTTTTTTGGGTTACTTGATGTGAAATCATCTGGTACGTCTTAATTGGGGATATTTCATTATATCGAGGGTTGACAAACAGAAGGACGTAACTCAACACTGAAAGAAAAATTAAAGAATTTCTTTAATTCTGCTGTTCATAATTAAAAATTGTTCTTTGTTTATATGATGTTTACTTACAGTACCATATATGAGCTTTATGAGATGTTTACATTTTGTGTAATGAATAGATTTGCTTAGTAGAAAATATTAAACATCACATTTCTCAAAAGCAGTATTACAACAGAATTAAAGAATTCTTTAATATTTCTTTCAGTGCTGAATTACGTCCTTCTGATTGTCAACCCTCGATATATGTGCTGAAAAATTTATGACAAGTCTGTAAGTTAACTCCCTGGGCACTACCTGCCTGTCTACATCTAAGCAATATTCTGATTGGTTACATTGCAGGTAATATCATGTAATGAGCAAATCAGAAATACTGTAAGAATGCTGGTAGGATTTACACAGAGATATAGAAACACTATTTTGATTGGTTACTCAGAGGGCCATCTCATGTTCATGATGTTGTTTCCTGTAATGCTAGGTCAGTTTCGAGGGACACCCCTAGTAGAGTGCATACTCACTGTTGAGTGTACCAGAGGGCTCTGCCCTTGTGAATTGAAATAAATAAATAAAAAGTGCAAATTTGGAGAATACCGTAAGCACTTGGGTATAAGCCCATCCCTCAAAAAGGAAGATTTTACTTCAAAATAGGTTGGGTGGGCGCTTCTACCTTGGGAGGGCCTAGATCTTGATAGCAAATATCAGATACAAAATAAGATTGCAATAAATATCATTTCAAGAGCATATTATTCACTAGATACCATTTTGCTGAAGGTCTACACTTTATTTGTAGCAGGATATTAAAACATTAAAAATTAAAGTTCAATTTTGCCATCACATTCCCCCTCAAAGTAATTTCAGCAAGCAAGCCATCCCATCCCTACTTTGATGGCTCTATAGAATAGTTCATGTTTTAAATGTGATTTTGTTTTATGTAATTACTGCCACACTGTTTCCTGACTGCTAAAATTGCCACCTGGGCTTATACCCGAGTGTATGCTAGCTCCTACATTTTCTTTAAACATTTGGGGTGGGCTTATACCCAAAGGTGGGCTTATACCCGAGTGGTTACAGAAGTTTATATCCCCAGGAAATCTCCTTGTGTCACTTTGATACATAAGTATTTTTTTTCTCATACTGCAAGAATTGAAGCAACCCCCAAACAAACAATATAATAAAAGTTGATGAAGCCTATTAGAAATAAAAAGTTAAACACTTGATCAGATCAAGTTGTGACAAATTTTTATTCAAGTGACACTTGAGTCCGATCATATTTCCAGCATATCTAATTGCAAATTCTGTTTGGACAAATGCATACAGAAGTGTCCTTGATCTCATATGCAGTAAAAAACTGTTCAATTAAGGTAGGATTATCGGCTATGGCTTCATGCCCAGATCTTGTTGAAATTCTCATGAAATGTTGGTTTATTGGAAAAGGAAACATGGCTGTGCCAAATTTTATTTTTTTCTAAAAAGCAATTTTAGAGATATGTCACCCTAACGCGGTTTCAAAATCCCATAGAATTTGTACAGGGGCTGATTTTGGCAGTATAGAAATGGACCAAAATGGGACAATTTTCTGAAAAACTACATATTTTATTTCAATTATTTCTCAAGTAATTGATGAGTTATAAGATGGGTGTTTGTTTTTAATGGTTAAAGAATTTTAAAATATGTTAGACACTGCAAAATATTTTGTTGCAGTCTTTGAGGAGAGATGAACAATTTGAACCCATTTTAAAGAAATCAGAGCAATATTAAAGATAAGATTGAAAACAAACTCTGATACTTAGTTGGAAAAATAACAAAAAGTGGGACAAGAAAGAACTACATGGTTTTCAAATACTTTGTATTGCTTTGAAACAATTTCATATTAAAAGTAAACAACTTTGTCAGTCATTTCAATTATGATTTGATACATTTTATGTTATCCAAACAGTTTTCCAAGGCGTTTGATATTTACTCAAAGGAATAATATATCTGTGATGGATTGACCGCATGCTTGCATGCATAATTACTCATCCAAGCTAGGGGTTTTGATTTGGGGTGAAGTTGTTATTTTGTCTTACGAATGGAGAGAAACCAAATAATTTCACATCTTTTTTTTTATTTAACAAACTAGTTGACTCAAAGGTAGAGTGCTGATCCCAGATATGAGAGAGTCACTCAAGGTCTCAACTTTTCAATTCCCTCTTTGCAAAAAAAAAAAAGTAAAGTGCTGATCCCAGCAAAGAGCTAGTCACTCAAGGGTCTCACGTTAATTTGCCTCTTAAAAAAAAAAAAAAAAAAAAGCAAAGTTCGACCCAGCAAAGAGACTAGTCACTCAAGGGTCTCAAGTTTAATTCCCGCTCTTCAAAAAAAAAGGTAGAGTTGCTGATCCCAGGCAAAAGTCCCTCAAGGGTCTCAACTTTAATCCCTCTTCAAAAAAAAAAGAGTGCGATCCCAGCAAAGAACTAATCACTCAAGGGTCTCAACTTTAATTTCCTCTCCCACAAACCACAAAGTGCTGATCCCAGCAAAGAACTAGTCACTCAAGTCTCAGCTTTAATTCCCTCTTTCAAAGAAAGGATAGAGTGTGATCCCACCAAGAGTCACTCAAGGATCTCAACTTTAATTCCCTCTTCAAAAAATAAAAGTAGAGTGCGTGATCCCAAGCAAAAGAAGACTAATTCACTCAAGGGCTCAACTTTAAATTCCCTTCTTCAAAAAAAAAAAAAAGTAGAGTGCTGTTCCCCGCAAAGAGATCCCTCAAGGGTTCAAACTTTATTCCCGCATCACAAAAAGGTAGAGTCTGATCCCAGCAAAGAGTCACTCAAGGGTCTCAACTTTAATTCCTCTTCAACAAAAAGTAGAGTGCTGATCCCGGCACAGAGACATAGTCACCAAGGTCTCACTTTAATTCCCTCTTCAAAAAAAAAGTTAAAGTGCTGATCCCAGCAAAGAGAGTCATCTCACGGGTCTCAACTTTAATTCCCTCTTCAAAAAAAGGTAGAGTGCTGATACCCAGCAAAGAGTCACTCAAGGGTCTCAACTTTAATTCCCTCATCAAAAAAAAGGTAGAGTGCTGATCCCAGCAAAGAGAGTCACCAAGGGTCTCACTTTAATCTCCCTCTTCAAAAAAAAGTAGAGTGCTGATCCCAGCAAAGAGACTAGTCACTCAAGGGTCTCAACTTTATTCCCTCTTCAAAAAAACAGTAAAGTGGCTATCCCAGCAAAGAGAGTCACTCAAGGTCCTCAACTTTAATTCCCTCCTTCAAAAAAAGGTAGAGTGCTGATCCCACAAGAGTCACTCAAGTGGTCCTCAACTTTAACACTTCCCTCTTCAAAAAAAACCAAGGAGAGTGGCTGATCCCAGCAAAGAGACTAGTCACTCAAGGGGTCTCAATTTTAAATTCCACTCTTCAAAAAAAAAAACAAAAAAGAAAAAGTTGATCAAAAGGTAATTACCAATGGTAGTGTAACTCTACCTGTAAGGTATGACGTGTTATACACCGATGTGGTGAACAACAACCATAATTGGCAAACATTGACCATTGACCAGGGGTTCAACACCATGATTTAAACGGTCAAAATTACTCACACCGGGGTCTGAAAGGCTAGTACTTGTCCAAAAAATTTACGATTTTGCAAGATTGTTGGCATAATTACCATGGAGTGCTCCGATCCCGCTCCCTGGATCTGCTCCTGATCAACGCAGATCAGCTCGGATCTAGGTAGGGGGCGTGCGCCTTCCTGGTAATTCTGCAAAATTCTTGCAAAATCAGCCCATTTTGGACAAGTTCAGAAAACCTTAAGCCCCCGGTATATTTGACGTTTTTCAAAGCCTTGAATCCGCACCGTGCAGATCTTTATTTGCTTGACTTTGTCCCGAACACAAAATATGAACATTAGAGAAAACGATTTTTTCACCTCCCCAGTGTGACTGAAGATTGTAACTTGACTGTAAAACAGCCTTGTACATAGATGGGGATTTATTCATCTTTTCCCCTGCAGATGGCCAGTGCGCACAAATGTTGAAAAAAAACAAAAGACTTAACCCATTCCCTTGGCTGGATCGAACCGGGAACTTGATAATCTGTGATGTTTTTCTTTCATATTTAGCTACAGTGCATACGTAGTATGCAGAGCTCTTGTTATGGCAAATGTGTTACTCTAACTCTCTCACTCTCTCTGTTCACACTTGCCATAATGCTCTTGTTTGCCAAACGCTTGGGCCGATAGCAGCGAAAATCGGTCATAATAATCAATAACCCAAGTCCATGTGGGGTGTTCACAGATATTGGGTCAAAGGTCACGTGGGCCGAATTAAAGGGGCATTCTTTGAAAATCTTAAATTCCTTCTTGGTGCCCCAAATGCAAATTGATATAATCACTAGACGTGGTTAAAGAACCGCTGACCCAAGTTCCATAATGGGGGGTTCACAGATTTGGGTCAAAGGTCAAATGAGCCAATTTTAAAAGGGGTCACATCTTTGACAATCTTAATTTCCTTCTTGTGCCACAAATCAATTGCGCTACATAATCACTAGACTATGGTCAGAAGAACTGCTGACAACGGTCCATAGGGGGAGTCACATATTTGGGTCAAATGTCCACATGGGCCGATTAAAGGGGCATTCTTTAAAATCTCTAAATTCCATCTTGTGCCACAAAACATTGTTATATCATAGACTTGGTTAGAAGAAGTGCTGACCCAAGGTCCCATTGGGGTGGTTCACAGATTTGGGTCAAAGGTCACATGAGCCAATTAAAGGGGCTTTCTTTGAAAATCTATAAATTCCGTCTGGTGCCCAATCAATTGTTATAACTCACTAGACTTGGTTAGAAAACTGCTGAACCAAGGTCCATATGGGGGTTTTACACAGATTTGGGTCAAAGGTCACGTCTGTCCACGCCGATTAAAGGGGCATTCTATTGAAAATCTATAATTTTTTTTTATTTTTCATTCTTTTGCCACTAAAACTCTGGTCATAACTAACCTCATTTACCCAAGGCCCATGTGAGGGTGTTCACAGATTGGGTCAAAGGTCATGTGGGCCATTAAAGGGTCATTCTTGAAATCTATAAATTCCCTATCTTGTGCCACAAATCAATTGTTATCATACACTAGACTTGGTTTGAAGAACTGCTGACCCAAGGCTCATATTGGGGTGTTCACAGATTTGGGTACTAAGGTCCTGTGGTGCCAATTAAATGGGCATTCTTCAAGATCTATAAATTTCGTCATAATGTGCACCAATCAATTTTATAATCCTGCAAATTTGGTTAGAAGAACCGCTGACCCAGATCCATATGGGGTGTTCACAGAGTTTGGGTCAAATGGTCAATGGGCCAATATAAAGGTGCATTCTTTTAAAATCTAACTATAAATATCCTTCTTGTGCCACCAATCAATTGATATAATCACTAGACTTGGTCGACGAGAATGTTGACCCCAAGGTCCATTGGGTTGTTCACAGATTTGGGTCAAAGGTCACATGAGAAAATATATTAAAAGGGCATTATTTGAAAATCTATAAATTCTCTTGTGGCACAATCAATTGCTATAATCAAGTTTGCTGATTATAAAACTTTTAAAATTATTATTTTATAATTTTATTTGAGAAAAGATTTCTCACAGGACAAAGCACTTTGTTACTATAAAAGAGAGAAGGGGAATACCCCTAGTTGTTTGCTAAGCACTTGTTAGATTGCACAATAAGGAAGTGGGGAATTCCCAAGATTTTGTAACAACCTAGAAGCTTGTTTATGCTTTAAAAGATCCAAAAACTGCAAGAAGATCTGGGAATCCCCCACAAAGTTATATAAATGACCCGTGACGTAATTTCGGGGGTGATGCATTCCGATTGGTCAGCTAGTGTAAGGTTATGTTATGAATGAGGTTGATGTAATGATTATGTTAGAAAGGGGAATCGATCTGTGAGTAGTTAAATACTATCACTGGAACGACTCTCTGCCAGCATCCACCACTAAAAGTAGCTTGAAGATAGATAGTTTCTAGTTTTCCTCTGCATTAAGGAGCAGACATGTAAGTACATAGTGCCAGGATATTAATTCCATGGGAGGCAGAGTGTGCTGTAATTTATTCTACTGTCGCTTTGAAGCCGAAAGTGGTGGGAATCAAAATAGGATTCCAAATTGTGGACGATTGAAAATCGTGGTGATTATCTGACTGATTATACTGTGGATTATGTCGTGAGGGCTTATTTAACCTTGTAGTCTTGAACTGCTGGACTAAAAAGTTATATGCAGGACTGAGAAGATTCCCATGGAATTACTACCTGAAGAGTTTAAAATATGTTGAAATTTGAACTGTCATTTTGGAGGTCTTCGCTGCTCATGTGGTTGTGCAGGACATATCATCCGTGGAACGGCAAGCTTCTTGTGGACCATTTAATTGGCATTATGGGGGACCTTAGGTATCAGTCTGTTAAATTGGGGTGATTGTGTTGTAATTTTGATTATGTCAGGTTTTGGGACATACCAAATTCTTAAACCAAATCAAGGGTACAAGAACATTAAAACTGTTTATATATTAATTGATTCAATCATTTGTGCTCAAGGCTCATTATTTGTGTTTGGAAAGGTATTTCTGACCTTAGACGTCTACGAGACGTCATAACAGTGTTTCAAGATTTGGGTGAAGGGTCATGTGGGCCGATTAAAGGGGCATTCCTTGATGATCTTGAGACTGCGGGACTACTACTTAAATAGTAGGCCCTTGTCTCAAAGATATCGGGAGAAATATTTCCACCAACCTCCCTCATGAGCAGTCTAGATTTGTCTACTATAAATGCCAAACCAGGGGTGCTACTCCTAAACGTCCTCTTACGTTATGCTCATGTGTGGGACTTTTCATGCGATTAATATCGCCACAATGGAAAATGTTGTGACCCCGGGTGGTGTCAAAGAAAAGAGAGGGAAATAAAAAATACTATAATGTAAAACCGGGGTGCTACTCCTAGACGTCTTTTTACTTAGGCTCATGTGGGGGACTTTTAACGATTAATGTCCCCACAATGGAAAATGTTGGACCCCTGGGATGTTGTTAAATTAAAGAGAGGGAAATAAATAATACTATAAATGTAAACTGGGGGGTGCTAGTCCTAAACGTCTCTTACTTTATGCTCATGTGGGGGACTTTTCAAGATTATCTCTACACAATATAAAATTTTTCCCGCAGGGTGGTGTGCCCATATTAGTAACCTCTGAGGGCTACGGCACCATTGGTGCTCTTGTTAGGGACAAACACGAACCAGAGCCAGGCACGGTACTTAATGAGCCAATTATTTTCTTTTCATTGTACTTAAACAAGCCAATTACCTTTATGTAAATTACCCCCAAATACTATTGATGCATCATATTTTTGTTTCTAGAGCGTGTTTATCGATCTGGGCCTTGATGGGATTAAAACCTCAGACAAGTTTGTCTAGACTCAGGCCAAATGCTTCTTTTAACTATTTTTGAAAAGCTCATCCTGTTGTGACCAATTGGCAACTTATCGAAAAAGAAAATTTTCACTCTTGGGATATGATCATAAATTGTTCATGGACATTTTGAAGGGTGCAGAATGAGATTGGAATTGGATTGAACTCAACTTCTAGCTCTTTTTTTTGGGTTAACCTACATTTTATTGTTGCCTGAAGTCCTTACCCATGTTGTTAAGAACTCTTGAAAGTCGGGATGATTTTAGCTAAAAAGGCTGGACATGGCTCGTATTAGATTGTAAAATGGAAAAATGAAATTGGTGTGTTGTGAAATGAATATTATTTCTTATGTTTGCTATTTCCCCCTGGGTTTGGCCAGGAAACAGGATATTACAATTGTGTATTCTGTAAACTGTATTTGCTTTGGATATTTATTATCTTTCCCTGGAGATGGCCAGCGCACACACGTGTTGAAAAACAATCCATATGCGCTTGGCCGGATTCGACACGGCGACCTCGTATTACATAGTGATGGCGCTCGAACCAACTGAGCCACAAGGGGGGGGGGGGAACTGGGTTGTGTCGACGAACGATAGATATCAATATAGGGTTAGGTTAAAAGGTGTCCTTGCGACTTTCCAGCGTATGATTATAGCATCAGAACGGTATATGTACTATACAATTTATATTTGATTTGAAAATTTTACTATAGTCTACAGGTAGACAAGGATGGATATTTATTAATATTCCCTGGCGGGATGGCCAGCGCACCACAAGTGTTGAAAAAAACCCATATGCGCTTGGCAGGATTTGAACAGGGGACCTCCGTATTATAGTGACGGCGCTCGACCAAATGAGCCACAAGACTGGGTGGTAGAAGAACGATAGATGCATCTATAGGTGTAGGTTCGAAAGGTGTGTTGTCTGTGTCTTTGTGCATGTCTCATATTGGGTTAGGGTCTTATATCGGTCGTTTTGGTAGGTTTTGGATTTAAGGGAGGAGGCACATTCCCCAATCTAAATTCTGTATGTCCATCTGTGTGTAGTATGTATGTGTGGTGTGTGCGTTGCATGTGTGTATGTGTGTTAAAGTTTGGGTTAACCTTTTTAAAATTGCTCGTGCAGGGACCTTTTCCAATTGCCACCCAAAATCGGTCCTAGGTGCACTGTAAAGACGCAAATCATCATAGGATTAAAGGTCACTATAGGTCAAAGAGTCATTTGAGGTACTTGTGCAGAGGAGTGCGGATAGTGGATCGCTAAGCAGGCAACACATGTGGTTCGAGAATGCCTTGTTTGAGAGGCTCTCAATGAAAAGTTAACTCAATATCAAATGATCCTGGCCATAATAATTGTTTTCATTTCTCCCAACAAACACACAAATTGATGACTATTTGAAATCATCAACGGAAGAGTTAAGCCCACTCCAATTTGTAAGATCGCCAAAGAGCTCTTGTGTACATGATGGAATTGATTCATCAGGTCATAGCAATCAGATCACATACATGAACGTTGCATTGTCAACTGGGGAATTTTCATACTGATGAACCAGCTGAGGGATGTTTAGTTAGGTTTGTTGCTTTCTTGGTACACCTCATATAAGATGCCAATTAACTAACCCGGACCGGGCGGTTTGCCGAACATTGGCCCCAGAGCAACGAGGTGCAATCTATTGTTATTTTTTTAACGGCCCAGATGCAATGAGAAACAAAATGTTGCATGTCATGGCATCTCGGACGTTTTCCGGCACAGAATAAGTAGCGTACAGTCGTTAACGGCCCCAGGGGGGGGGGATGCAACGGCGGAACAATTGCGTACTTTCCCGGAAGACTGTCCCAGATGCAACGAGAACATCGTGTCTTTTCCAGGAAGGACGTCCAGAGCAACGAGAACATCGCGTCATTTTCCCGGAAGACCGCCCAGATGAAACGAGGAAAATCGCGTAATTTGCGGAAAGGCGTCCAGGTGGAACGAGAAGCATCGCGTGCTAATGCAATGAGAAGCATTGCGCCTTCTGCGGGCAAACCGTCCGAAATGCAATGATGAAAAGCATCGCATCATTTTCCCGGAATGACGTCCCAGGCAATGAAGAACATCGCATCATTTTCTGGAAAGACGTCCCAGATGCAACGAGGAACATCGTGTCATTTTCCCGGGAAAGACGTCCCGATGCAACGAGGAACATCGCGTCATTTTCTGGAAAGACCGTCCTCCCTCCCAGATGCAACGAGGGAAGGAAACATCGCGTCCTTTTCGGGAAGATGTCCCAGGTGCATTGAGAGTCATTTGCAGCGAACAAAAATAGTTGTTGACGGGAGAAGATGCACGAGAAAATTTTTCGGACCGGTACCAGTTTTCGTTTGTACCTAATTGTCCCTGGTGCGGGTTAGGGTTAATTAGAGAATAAAAATATAGGATTTGTTTTGCTATCTAATATCGTGTCATATTGGGATGGGCAGTCCTATTGGACTGCCCATCAAAACAAAAAATCCTATATTTTATTCTAATTATTTAGTTTGGTTGTTTTTTAATCACCGGGGAAAATTGGTTTTTTTTTATTTTTAAAAATTTTAATAGTAGTAAAAAGCAAAATTATTCCCCCGCTGTCAAAGATGAACCAACACGTACTAGCTGCATGCACTGCGTACGGACCTTGTACACGCGTGCGGTACACACTGGTTGAGGCACTATCTACTATCGTCTCATATAAGATAGGCAACAACCAATGATATTGCGTGTTTGCTTGCTAACCGCCACTGAATAAGGATAATAAAAATAATCCTGCACGCCTACTCCTGTTATTTAAACTACGCTATATCGGATCCTTCCATGTGTAGTCAAAATTAGTCATTGAGCCACTATCGATGCAAGACTTGCACTTCAGGACTTGAAAAAGTACAAAAGTCACTAGGAACTATAGCGGTTTTTGTCCTCAGGTGTAACTTTGCCCCTAATGCATTTGTATAGGTATTATGTACATATGCATATGCACATATTTGCTCACATGCACTCGACTCTGCAGACCCCTCCCCACAACAATGCCCTTGCTTCTAGTGTCAAAATGAACCAGTTCTTAGACAACAGTATTAAACTGTGTTAGGGGTGATGGGCTCTCTGTAACAAAATAAACCCCAACATGTAGATGCTTTATTTGTTTAAGGGCACACAACACTAATCTTCTCCACGGTTGGGGGAATGGTCAGGAGTTCGGTAAATAACAAAACCTGTGTTGAGACATTTTGCAGTCCTTTGGGAACTGGTTTTCGCAATGATGATGGTATATTATAATAAAAGTGAAATATCTAGTTTGACCATCGCTGCGATTATCACAAATTGAAAATTTGATTCTGTGTAGAACTAGGCCCTCGACTTCCGGTCCCGGGTCCGAAAGCAGCCATATCCAAATGTCGGGCTCAAGATAGTATGGTGCTATTCATTGCCCTTTTTTCTTAAAATCTATACTTAGAATTATATCAAAAATTGCAACTTAAGTTGTAAAGGTTGTGTTTAGTTGTGATCTACGGGGGAATGGATTCATAACATTTCAAATATTATCACGCTGGGTCAAATCAGATGGCGTGATGTGGTATTTTTTACTTGTATTATCATTGGACGCATTTTATATTATTGGTTGCACTCTAATAAGTTAATTAGGGTGATGGGCTGTCCCTAAGGGCGTGTTTGGTTATTACACGACTGTATTTATCCAGATAACAATGTTATCCCCGTGGATACTGAAGATAAACATGTGCAAAAAGTTTCCTATTAAGCATCGTTTTCCGGAAAATGCGCCCGGCCGTCACGGACTGTGACTTTACCAGCTAAAGGGCATCTCCACAGGTCAACCGCGTTGTATTGCGGGCCGTGACCTTGCCGAACTTCAGATCAAAGATGCGGGAAAGCGAATGTCCTCCTTAGTCCTAATGCCAAATTTTGAGTTTTAAGTTCCTTTGTACTGATTCTCCTGCAAAGGCCCAGCGACGTGTCATGATAGGCAGAACAGGATCAGGAGGTCTATTCAGAGACATGGTATCGCTCACACAAAAATAAGACGGCGACGGAGATCGGATGGTTGACACCTTTTGACAAATGCGTTGCTACAACCTTTTTACTACTCAACATCTCGCGCTACTGGGGATGGGGTCAATTACTGCATTAGGTCTTTAGCGGTATTGCACTCTATCGGAAATGCTGTGTGTTTTCATTGGCATTACCCGGAATAATTTCTCTGGCATATCCCTTTCCAAAACAAGGAAAATACCGGTGGACTTTTCATCGTTATAAGCAAGAAAAATGCATAGGACGGCTGGTTTTCTATTGATCCAAGTTAATCCCTTTTCTGTGTTTACACAGGAAAATTAGGTCCCAATAAGAAACACAACTAAATGTTCAACGAGAGATTTCACACAACAAGTGATCTAAAAAATATGAAAGTTCTGATTTTTGGTACGCAAATGTAAAGCTTTTATTTAAAAATGTCCCATGTTAAAGATTAGCTGAGAAAATTCTTTGTTACAAAATTGTGAAATTTCTAATGTTCGTATAAGGAGCAAATACAAATTCAGCCTATTTTTTATATTGAAATTAAGCAAATTAAACATCGGCCCTTTGTTTTCACTTTCCAAGGCATTTCTGTACCAAAAGCCAAGTAAGAATCTATCGGCGATCTTATCTATATGAAATCACTCATATGGCAACCATATCTGGGGCCACACAAATCTCTTGTGCCCCTTTAAGACCTAATATTAATTAGCTTTATGGGACCCACAGGGAAAAAAACATCCCCACAAGGCTTTAAAAATGTCCCCACAAGAATACACACACACATGCACGAAAATAAACACAACAAAACACAACAAACACAATTTTGTATCTTCTTTACCTTCAAAACCTCAAAGGAACCATGTA
Source organism: Ophioderma brevispina (assembly GCA_023653785.1). Lineage (NCBI taxonomy): Eukaryota > Metazoa > Echinodermata > Ophiuroidea > Amphilepidida > Ophiodermatidae > Ophioderma > Ophioderma brevispina. The sequence continues at coordinate 42,105 of JAMKCH010013211.1, forward strand.
CTTTGGATTATAAACCACACAGAATAAAGCCATGTCGCGGGGTAGGAACTGCCAACCTAACAGCAACAGCGAATTCCAAACAGCCTCCAACTTCGGGTGCTAGTCTGTTTCAAAGACTTAACGGTAGGAGGGCACTCTTACGCATATCGAACGTTTTACACACAGACTTGACTAAACTTGACTAGGCCTGGTCACGATATTTAAATCTACATACCGTTTTTGGAAATTACACTTTTTTGCAGGCGGGGTTAATCCCTACCCCCGCGGATTTTGAAGTCAATACTTTTTCTTAAATTATCATGAATACTAAGATCTTTTGAACAAAGGTTTAAGAGATGATTTTGTTAATGTCATGGATGAGACTGCCATAGTAAATGCATGGTAGCAGTTCCCCCAAATTACCGTGGAAATCCCCCAATGCCCAAATAGAGCAGATCATGTCCTACCCCCCTGCCAATTGTTATAATTCTGAGGACAAAAAAACCTATCAAGGACTATCGTTCAAAAGAATTCTTTTTGTTAGGTCTTGGGAAGTATATTTATGATGCATAGTTTTGATTGCGACAAGCATGAGCTTAGAATCTGATAGCTTGTTACCAAGTTCCACGACACTTTTACCTATTTGTGAACCATATGATGGAAAGAGGGGATTGACTGATGTTATATAGTGCTATGTAACCATGTTATGCATGAATTGAATGATTAGATTTAGTGAAGAAAGAGGAGACAATGTCAATAGCAATTAAGGTTTCATTTTGAAAATTAATTGATCGCGGGGTAGACAGCCAGGCATCGGATTGGGATTCAAGGCAATCTATGTAAAGGGAAGATGTCAGACGATGCGAGAGGGGGGTCAAAATAAAAGGGATCAAGTAAATGTGTCGTTGGGTAGAGCCAACATTTATTACATGTTTGGGAGGGATTTGCCTTTCTCAATATGATTGAGCGTAATGTTGAGTTAGGAATTCAATCGCATTGTCGTCTAGTTGGTGGCTCACAAACCAAATCCCTGGTCCAATTTTGCCGATTGACTCTTGCACCAAGAACCTTAGTACTTCGGTGAAAAAGCACACATTAAAAAAATAAAGTGGAATCTGAAAAGAAATATGTGCGGAGTAACCAACACTGGGTGCGTTTATTTTCAGCCAGTACAGCGGTCCCAAAATAAATGCGATCGGTTCGGTCTAAGTTGTGTATTATTCCAAAATTATTTAAAAGTTTGAATTTGGGTTATACTTGTATTCTTGCCCTTACCAATTCAAAGTGTTATTGCAAAAAGCTTGTATGTTGCAATAGCTGCAATGGATACATCTAGGTGAGCCATATATTAGTGAAGCTCTCAATTTATCTTTCAATTGAGTCTTTCTTTGAAATGGTTTAGGTGACAAGTCGTTGAAGAAACCATTTAATGCCAATGAACAAAGACTTCAAGCCATGGCCCGATTGCTATAGTAGTCCCCAGAAGACCACGAGTTTTACCGGAAGTGGTCACATTTGGTATCAGAAGAAAGCATATTTTCTCATATCTACCCTGTGATCCTAGAGCCAAAGGTGATGAGCGAAATGTGGCCCATGTGGTTTTCGACCAATAAAATTAATTTACACAGTTCTCTAGGGGGCTTACAAAATCAGTTTTTAGCTTCGCAATTCAAATACGATTGAAATGATCGGCGCGAAACTTTACAGCTGGGGTTTGGGAGTGAAGGCCAATCTATCAAGATGAAAACTTCATCTACTTAATTCGGGCCATCCCCTTTAATAATACATTTGACGTTTTTTTTTTACAAATGGCAGCTATTATTTGGACTGTATTACAATCAATGCAAAAAATGTGTTTGCATGATTAAATTGATGTTTGCAAAGAGCAGCCATTGATTTTATGGACATTTTGTAGTAGTGGTCTGACACAATGATTTTCTGAAAGACAGAACCAAAAAAAAGCACGAGTGAATCTCATGCTAAATAAAGTTGCATGAAGCAATATCAATCCCATTTTATATACGAGAAGAGTGCCAAGAATAACATCCGTTATCCTAGGGTATTATGCCTGGGGGAGATTTTTGTTTCATTGTATAAGAATTACAGAAGAAAAAAAAGTTGGTTTGCTACATATGAAACATGTGGAACTATCAAGGTCATGGAAGGCGTGGAGATAGCGATGCAGTCACAGCTAAGGTCGTTAAAAGCAAAGTTAATTTGCTCTAAATAAAAAAAATCGGAAAAAAATCATTGTTTTTAAAAAGTAGGTTTTGGCATGTCATAAACATGTATCCTAAAACATACCCTTTCAAATGCTACATACCATTGAAGGGCAATGAATGAGGACAACTTGGATATTTTTAGTCATAGACACAGCGGTCAGAAGCCTTACCAAGTACCTTTCGCGATAAATTCGTTTTCCGTGCCACCGGGAACCTCCTCATAGCAATAACAGTAATCATAGTTTCCGCAAAACAAACGCCCCTTGTACTTATCGAAGAGCTGCCGCTTAAGTTCTAGCGGGTTCAATTTCTAACGTAGAGTATGTGAACGATCAAGGAAATTATTCTAGATTGGTATGCGCTTCTTTGTGTAAACAGTATCTTCACTATTTCGTCCTCATCTTCAGAATTTCTGAAACCAGCCAGAAAGAAGCTATAGATCAGAGTATATGAGTGAATGGAGGAAGAAAATGAAAATGTTTTTGAAAAGATAATGATGATCCTAAAAGGAAAGCTATATACATCAATAGGAAAAATAAAATGGGAATATGAGAATACTTTATCATTTCACATGAAAGGTCTATTGAAGAAGTAGTACAGCAAAGTGGAAAGGAGAGGTGAAAAAAGCACAAAATATTTTATGAATCTTGAAAAAAGAAATGTAATTAAAAAAATCAATTAAAATTTGGTCGATGCAAACGGAAAAAAATGTAACAAATCAGGGAGACGTTATAATGCAAAGTGATATTATTATAAAGGAATTGTACTAAAAATAAGCCTCAAATATCTAAACAGAGTGTGAAAATTTATTGAAGATTTAACCTTAATATTAACACAAGAGATAGGGAGATAGGGTGAATGTGAAAGGTTTTGTTAATATATGAATGTGAAAAGCTCTCCAACCAATTGAGGAATAGTAAAAAATGTCCTGGGATCGAGGGTTACGCAGAATTTTAAAATGTCATGGGGGATAAGTAGGAACAATTGTTTGTAAATCATTTAATGAAGCATATGAAGCTGGCGAACTATCAGCATCTCATAAAAGAGGTTATTATCATACAATTCTAAGGAAGGGGGCTACCAAGACATAATCTCGATAACTGGAGACCCATCACGTTACTAAACATAGATTACAAGGATTGCAGCGAAACGATCGCTTCCTAGATTAAATTAAAGTTTTACCCAACATTATCAATACAGATCAGAATGGCTTTTTAAGAAACGTTGGGAAGCTTTTGAGTATGTTTAAGGTAGAAGATGTCTTGCGATACACAAACAAGAAAATGAGAAGGAGCTATGATTGTATTGATTTTAGAAAAGCATTCGATACAATTAAATTAAAGAGATTTTATCCTTTATGTCTTGAGAAGTTCTAATTTCGGTAGTCAAATGAAAAGTTGGATTAATACTATACTAAAAGGTACTGCAAGCTGTATCCTGCATTAACGCGTCATCACATGTCAAACCCCTTTTTCGCTCAAGAAGATGGTTTAAGACACGGTTGTAATTATTCCCCATTATGGTTATATTGCTGCAGAAATTTTGGCTAAGCAAAGATAAGCCGACAAACAGTTTTGAGGTCAATCCGAGGAGGCATTAGTTTACCCTTTGTAGATTATGGTGCAAATGAAGTTCAGTCAAAAGAACCCCAATTTGCTGACGACACGACTTTTTGTGAAGGACGAAAAATCAATATTAAATGTTATTAAAATATGGATAGTTTTACAGAAAGTATCAGGGGATACATATCAACAAACAAAAAAAAACAGATGCCGTTTGGATTGTGCAAAGGAAAGGAAGAAAAGGATGCAAAAAGAACATAGGTGGTATCAATTGGAAATCGAACATGAAAAACATAAAATATTGGGTAATAGTTAATCCGAAATAAAAATGGAAGCAATTGACGGAAAAACTGGGAACCAAAAATGGTCACAATTGACAAATTCGATTAGAGCTTGGGACCTATGCAGAAACTTATTTCAATCGTTGGCAAAATACTCGTGTAAAGGTCATCATGGCATCACAGTTTCATATATAGGTCACTGATAGATTTACCATAAGCTGTTGTAAAACAGGTGAATGGAATGTTTTTTAAGTTCGTTTGGGGAGGCTCAGAAAAGGTTAAAATTAAAAGAACAACTTAATAACCGATTACGTTAATGGTGGTTTTTTTTTAAAGATGTTTCACTTTAAATCATTTTGGACTCATTAAAAGCTAAAGTGGGTGAAAAAAGGATGTCGGCTCCGGCCAAATCATACGTGGAAAAAAATATTAATTTATATAATTTAAACAAAAACTCAGCATTGGTGGTTTTTGTGTAATTGGTAAACTATATTTTTTAAATGATGTAATTGCAGTTATGCGAGTAGGAATGCACATGTTGTAAGATCTATGTTAACTGATATGCCTCCGTTTTATGAAACTCTGGATAAGGTTTGGTCACGACAAAGCGCACACAAGTAAGATGAATGAGAAATTGGGGTTGATCACGTTAGTTATCTGGAGTAATGATTGCATAACATGTGGAGTGGTATACATTTATATAATAAAATATGGATATTAAAAAACGGAATTAGGTGATTAGAAATGTATGACAAAAACGGGGACTCTACGTTCACTAGACGAAACCAAAAAAGATGTTACACAACAGGGAATTGGTGATTTACAATATATAGCCTTAAAACTGCATTATAAGTGTGCAAAAAATGCTAAAATTTCTATTTCAACAATGATATGATTTTCTATGATGGAAACAGAGTTGTTGCATTAATGCAATTTTATAATTATATAGAAAAACCCGCCAATGATCTCGAATTATCAACAAACAAATCTGTCAAGTGTGTGGGAAATAAATTTCGGAAATACAAAATTCAAGTGGATAAACATTGGAAAAATAATAGTGAGGACAGGAAAGAACTCGTTCAAAACACTTGAATTGGACGATAATTAGTAATTTAATATTTATGCAACAAAGGTGTTTCTTCACAAAAATAGGAAAAGTGGAAAACAATGTATGTGAAACGTGCAATAAGATTGGATTATATTGAACATTTTCTTTGATGTAAAAATATTGAGAAGGTCTGGACAGAAGTTGAAAATCTTCATACTCACAAAAGTATAATGTTGCCAAACAAATTAACACAAACGGATGTCCTTTTTGGATATGATGCAGAAAGAGAAAGGAAGACTGTAATTATAAGACATAAGTATAGGTAAACTATCAATTAGTAAATATCGTTATGGGAAATCCAGACGTGATTGGTTGACTCTACTTGAATTAAGTATTAGAAAATATTTGTAAAGTGAAGTAAGTAGTAATATCAAATGTAAATAATGAGAAGAGAAACAAATATAAAAGATAACATAAAAAACAAAAGAAAGCGCTAGTATCAAATGTAGGCATTTAGAAGCCTACGATTGAGCGAACAGGAATTGAGGGGGGCCCCCTAACGTCGCCAGTGGACATCATGTAAACAACGACGCGTAATATGAGAAATTACATTGGATAAGTCACAAACAGGGTATTAGAAGCTCGGGTGTTTGTTTAACAAATTCCACTCGTACTTTCGTTAATACTTTCGCACCGCATGTTTCCCTTACTTCTAAAGATAAATTTCTAGTACTTACAAGTTTCAGTGGATCTATCCAGCATTTTACTTATTGTATGACTGTTGTTGGGTTTTGGTAAGATTTACCAAGAATATGCGGTAACTTGGGCGGGTAACTGAGGACGGTTTGGTAACTGGTCTAGGATTGAAGTTGAGACTGAGTCTAGGCAAGGATACATGATTTGTCGGTCGCGAGGAACGGGGCTAGGAATAGCGGACTTGCATCATTGCAGGTTTATTTTCTTTTGGACTTCCGGCCAATTTCAAATCATGTGCAGTGGGCTTAACATTGAGTTTGTACCGTTCGTGACCATGTACTCTAGCGTGAGAGCTTCTATGGCTTGTGTCGATCCACTTGACGATGTTACTTTCCCGGCGACAAAGAAAGAAATGGAGTCAACACGCATTACCAGTTGATAATATGGTTCGCACGCAAAGGATTATGGGGGCAGGCTTCTGAGCAGCTGTGGTTGTCATAGACTATGGGATGTAGACCCAAAGAAAACAACTGATAAAAATTCTGTTGTCCCCATCGAGGGGTTAGCGGAAAACCAAGGTCAAATTCATAATAAACTAGATTCACGGTTCTCGGCTTTTAGCGATTCGTGACGGGGGGTTTGTTAGGTTCCATACGGAACCTAACAACGTCTCACTGTATGTGTTGTAAACTTTTGTCACCTAACTATAGGGCCCCTGTTTAAATACCCCCAGGGCCCCTTTGCAAACGAAGTCCATTTTATTGACCTCACCAGTGTCACGTCTAATGCCACAAATTGTCCCTTCTCAAACTACACAAGATCCCCTTTTCATCGTCTGTGAGCCCTTCCAAGCTGCCACCGAGCATCCTCTCAAGTAACTAAATTCTCATCTACAACAGTGCCCTTTGCACAACACCCCAAAATATGGCCAATCCCAAAATACTCCTGGGTCTCCGTTCCAGACAACATGATCTTTCTGAATTAACCCAGATTCTCTTCCCCAATTCCCCAGGTTCCACTCCCCCAACTATCCATGTTTCTCTTTCCAGGGTTCTCCTTTTCCCGAACAACCCCATTCATGCCTCTACAGCACTCCACACTGAGTTACTAATACTTCCAGCTCGTTGAAGCATAATTTAGTTCTTGAGGTCCCTTTTGGAAAAATCGTTGGCCTCAGAAGCTTAAAGGGGCATTCGTGATCCACAACTGTGGCATCGTCCCCCCCCGACTACTAAAAAATATTCAGATTTTTATTTCATTGAACCGTAGCCCTTAGAATCCACTTGTGCCCAATTTAACGTGCAAATTCGGTCGAATATGTAAGAAATTCCAATTTTTATTTTCTGTACATTAAACGGACAGAAATTAAAGCACAGTAGCCGCTGGGACCGTGGGCAACGAGCAATATCATAAACACAAAACCGCAAGATCGGGATGAGCTCAAATTTTGGAGATAAGCTTTTCTCAAGGATATCTAGTGATCAATTAATAAAACAGAAGGTGTATGGAAATCATGAAAATGCACCTTTAATTGGAGCGATTTGAGTTCTAGAAGTCTGCATCGCATATTTCCTTCAAATCTACTTCTAAGGCCCTAATTTAAAAGACAAAATCAGTTCATAAGTCTAAGTTCAAAAGTCGGGAAACACACAATCCCTACCCAGGAGTTCCACCCCCCCCGTCTTCGCCCTCCTCTCACTCTCATATCTCCCTTTTTTTCTTCAGCTGAATTTGAGCCATAATGTTAGTTCAAAAGCCTCCTTAGTTTTCTCCAATTTTTTCTAATTTAAGGGCCCATTAAAAGAAAAATCGGTTCCCAAGCTCTTAAGTTGGAAGTCAGCCACACAAATCCGTACCCAAAAAAGGTGAGTGCCATGACTCACCCTCTCACTTCCTGATTCTTTACAGCCCACATTTCCATCTACATGTACATAGTATTCGATATCCTAAAAAAAAACTATATTGACAACATGTCATGTTTAAGATATCAAATTGGACTGATTTTTTCTAATTTACAACATTTTTTGGATTATAACGAACTCTCTGTCAACGCATAAGCAAAATTATTTTAATTGATATATTAGTTAGCAAGAAATAAACATTGTCAAGATGACCAATAAATAGTATAGGCCCACGCATAGCAGGGAAGCACCCATGGAGCAGAGCACTTAAAAGTGGCCCAAGGACCAAAACATGATTATATGCTGTGTGCACCAATCCACAACACACTATGGACCTTGATGATCACATTATGTGGGACTCACAACTGAAAACAGATGACAATAAGGGTCCTTAATGTTTCTATCATTGATGTTCAGTGTAATGATAACACACATGTAAATCACATTTCTCTGACTTGTAATGATGTGTTGATAAGATGTATTTGTTATAATAGTAGTCGTTATGGTTTCAGTGTTACTGTTAGTACAGTCAGAATATTAACAATAACTTGCTAACGTGTTTACTCTTAATACCATTTAAATATTGCTGGGAAGGTCGTCATAGAAGAGGTAAACGTGGCAAAAGTTGTAGAACTAGATTAAAACTTGTAATAGTATAAAATGTGAACGTGCCTGTAATAACAGCAATAGGGTTAAGTTCAAGACTATCCGAAATTCCCTTTTTCCTGAAAAATAACAATCTGTCAGCGTTCTGGGTCTTGCCGAAACTTTCCTTAAAGTGGATGAAAAAAGTAAGGTTGATGGTTACTCATGGTTAGTAAGAAGAACAGACATGTTCAAGGGTGGGGTGGTGTGGCTTTTTGGTTTCTGACTCTGCGAAATTATTGACGACGACATGTTCGGTTTCTTCTTCAGACGATTACGAAAGACTTTGGATTAGTGTTAAATTTGGCGATAACACGCGCGTCAATATCGGGTCGCATACTTCCGGTTGAAGTTCGGACTGTGACCTCCGTGATGATTTATATAATCAACTTCTATCCGAAGTAATTAAAATTCAGGAAATGATGAGGGTCCTATGAATAACGTTTTGATCTTTGGGTGATTTCAATGTCCGCAGTGGGCGATATGAGGTCCGTACGGCGATCCTGTGCGCAATGCTAATGGGGATAGGTTTTTAGACTTTGGATGATTCTGATCTCGTATCATTAATGCACTCGTAAATGCAAAGGTAAAATCACGTGGTTTCGCCATCCTTACTCAAGCACAATTACTATATTCTGCTTCGCATATTTAGAATCGTGCGTTAAAGAAATGGTAGTTGATGAGGATCGCAAATATAACTTAGGCAGCGATCATAATATGTTATTGCTTTTTCACAATTCAAATCAATAGCATCAATTTCAGTCTAACAATATTCCAATTAACACTTGTATGGGATATTAAAAGATCCGGACTTTAGTGATTATCAATCTGAAATTAATGCCCAATTTAAAGATTGGGATGCCAAATTCTTTTGAAACCAGAACTTATGGGTAGTTGGAAGTCGAAGCGGATTACCGGCTTAATGAAAACAATAGGTGTGAAGGGATCAATACTCACAGAGGCCCTGGTGGGATAAATCAATTGATGATGCCATAACGGAAAAGAAAGCGCAGTGTCAATTGACACAGGATAATGGTCCAGTGTAATTCTGGCAAAAAGACGAAGGGATGCTCTGGGCCAAGATTATATTGATAAGAAGCTAGAGGAAACTTTGATTCGTATCGTATCGCACAGCTGAGAGTGACCGATGCGTCGGTATTGCTAAAGCAGGCGGTCCCTCTACCACGATTTTTGGCAAATGTTGAGAGGACCCAAGAGTCATGATCGGGTAGATCAAGAAAGGTACCCAACTCTCATGAAATCAAAAATGCCAGAGTGATTAAATTATGAATACGACACTCACTCAATACTTCCAATTTCACGTGGTAAAGCACAAAAGTCTGAATGATGACTATCATACGTCATTCATTACTAGGCAGTTAATTAGTCTACATAAAATATATCTGTTCCTACCGTAAAACAGTAACGTTATTGGCGATTTGGATATTGGTATCTCAGACATTGACGATGCTATCATCATGCTAAGAATAACAAAGCACCGGGTATTGACAATATCACAAACGAACTTCTTAACAATGGGGTCTTGGTCTGAGGGTATTCATTGCTACTCTTTTTAGAAGAATGGTTGAGTTACAAGGCACGGCACAGGAATGGAATAAAGGGAATTATGATCTATCCATAAAAAAAGGTGATAGAAAGATCTTCATAAATACAGAGGTATCAAGCTACATCGGGCGTGTCTAAGATCTTTAACCGTATAATCTCCAACATGCAACACCATCGCTCATTTTCTTGAAAACCACAAATTACTTCAGGAAATTCAGGGAGGCTTCCGTAAAAAAAACTATAGTTGTGAGGATCACATCTTCACTCTGAAGAGTATTGCGGCTACGAGTTGGTGTGAAATAAGCCTACATACCTGGCCTTTTTAGATTTTCGAAAGCGTTCGATTCGGTTTGGCGTGATGGTCTTCTCTCAATTGCGTGGAACTTAGGTATTAGAGGTGGCTTGGAAATTGTTAGTGGCCTTTAAATAATGTTCAGAGTCAAGTTAAGTTTGGTGATATTGAGAAGGGTTTCTTGAACATCGAAGGCGGAGTCAAGCAAGGCTGTGTGCTCTCTCGGTTTATTCTGTATTACATTAACGAATGGCCCAAAACAATGATAGTGGCAAAAAAATTAGGCGTGCGCATATGCGCATCCAAATCGGTTGCTTATTTTGGCGGACGAGTCGTGCTATGATGACAGTGAAGCCGAACTTCACAAAAATGCTTGATATGGCATCACATTTTCTCATAAATGGAAGCGAGACTACCACGATCACAAATGTTCTGGGTGTCGGTAAGAAGATTTTAATAGAAATAAACTTTGGAGGTTAGGTACGCAGAATTTATCCAGGGAAATCTGACACTTATAAATAGGCTTGGCTTCACTTCTCTAGAACCTCTCTGATATAGTAATGTTTAAGGAGGTTATAAAAAAGGGCAAACGTTTGGTTGCTTACAAAAGAGCATTATGTGGTATGGATGATATAACCGGGTTTATTGTGGTGATATTCTCTGGCGTACAATAGCCCTCCCCTCTATTAATTACGCGAAGCCAGGTGTTTATTGTAGTGGAGTGTCGGACATTATAAGGTCGATAATTTTCAAACTCATAGGCGAGATGCATTCTAAACACCAGTAACACACCGGTGTGCTCTTATGGGGGAATTGGGATGGTGCTCAATTAGCTCTATGCATGATATAAATAGAGTCATTTACTATCACGCTTGCTCCTCAATGGAAATGCATCGTTGGCCTAAACTCTGTCAAGTTATGTTTACAATCAAGGATGAAAGGGGCTGGTTGCGTTACAAGGGGTTAGCCTCGGTCAGAGCAGAAAACACTAAAAATGCAGAATGGACCACGTGTTTCTTTTGGAAGCCTCCCACAGATCGCACTGGTTAGCGTATTATAGCTTTCGAGTATAAATGTTTATGTTAGGGAGTGGTACAAAAAAAGCCCAGGAAAATCATTCTCTGTGATTATGTTAACATAAATTGGCATTAATATGGAAGATTACTTTATTGGATAGCTCTGATTCTATGGGTGACGCATTGAAATTAAGTTAGGTCTAACACCTTACCACTTGAGTACAGAGTTAGAAAGTGGTTAAGAATAGTAATGATGACGGTATATGTCGTCTTTGCAAATGTTATATCGAAGATATCCGCCATTTTTTATTCATATGGTAGATCTCTCAATACAGTCAAGAACTGAGGAATACCAGAAACTTGAGAATAATTTGTGCAATAATGATCATACGATGTTGTGGTACAATTTCATTGCTGAGTAACTTAGACACAAAGTTTCACCTTATGGTAGGCCGTGACTTATACACAACTTTATTTGTAAAGAAGCACAAGTTATTCTTGATAAATTCTGCAAGACATACCTCAAACGTGCATGGGCTAATAAGGAATGAAACCCTTAACCATCATAATGTGAATAATGTATAGAAATTTAAGAATGTATTTTTATAAAATGTATTCAAATAGTTTTCATGAGAATGTTACAGTATACAGTTGCATGTGTGTGTGTGTGTATGTGTGAGTGCGTGCGCGAGTGTGTGTGTGGGTTTGTATTGATGTATGTATTACAATGTTTATGTGTAGTTCGTGGGTGGAGTGGTTTAACTCTGTAAGAATTGTGTGTTGAAAGTTTAATATGTATGTACATAGGCCTATGTGTGTACGTGTCTTTTTAAAGTTGTTACATTTTCCAATTTCATTTCGATGTATTAATGGCAGGCTGGCAAGGAATTTGGGTTGATATAGGGATAGTGAATGGGGATCGGTCGACTTCAGATTATTTGATTAGTATCTGAAAATCGACCGGTTCCTATCCTGGTTCCTTGTATTGATTTTCATGTCACTTGGATTCCGAGTTGGAATGGTCTGTTAGTTCATTTTGCGTTTTATTGCGTATATTCCAAGTTTATATGTTAATCCTGCTTTTTTGTTTGAACGCACCGTTGGATACGTGTGCCACTGTTTCAAAGTGTATGTTCTAATAAATAATAAATATGCCTTGTGTATATGGCGGATAATTTCCCCACAAGTATATGGGATATGATTCTGACTTGATTGTTCTGCAAGGCATTAAGACACCACAAAATAGGTGGTAATCTTATGAGATTAGAATATTATTTATTTCAACCTATCTCATAACACAATAGATGAGGACCTCAGGACTGCATGTACACAAATGGTGACTGTTACCCTATTGTACCAGGCATTAGTTGGCTAATTTGACAACATGTATTATGGGGTATGGATTTTTTCATGGATTATTCAACATCTTAGTCACAATGCACGTGAAACCCTCTGCAAAAAAAGGTAACATTCTGGTCCAATTAAAAAAAAACCAACAAACTTATTCTTCTTCAGCACTACATCCAAAATGTTCGGATATGTAATAAATCATCCCCAAATGCCTTCAGATTCCCAATAGATTTATATTTTATCACACTCTACCTCTCCGAGCACAATCATTATATGTTTTCTCAATATGATACCCCCCATTTAGGAAATGGAATATCCAATTGGCAAGTCCTGGGTGTTACTTTCATTCTTGAACATACTTGCCTCACAAATCATCCAAAATTCCACTTTTTCCTTCACACAAAAACAAAAACAAGCCTTTCGGCCCTGGAGAAGACTTCAACACATAACATATCCAATTTATAGCCAAACACCGCTACCTCTATCCAAACCGTTAAAACAGAAGTCCAAATTTTTCTCAAAATGCAAAAGGCAGTACTACCCCCCAATATGTGCACATTTACTGTCTTCTGTCGGCCCATTTTTGGATTTTTCAAAAAGTAGACCAATTCCAATATACAGACTAACGTCTGATAATTATTACAGTCATATGAACTCCCGTCTGATTCAACAATCGGGCCATATGCAGAGCTACCCCCCCCCCCCCTTGGTATCTTGCCATGCAGTTGAAAAATTCTAGTTGTCGTCACCTCCAGAGTGGGTTGAGTAACAAAATACCCGTCCTTTTTCAAAAACACTAACCGTGTACATTATAATATAGGTAGTTGACACCAACGTTTCTTCTGAAAATGGGTAAATGAATGGAAATGAAAAAAAGCAATAAGGTTACAGATTTAGTTGTGCACAAAGTTGTTAGGTCCCCGTGGGGACAAAAAACAATGACATAGAAGGACATGTCTGTCGGTTATATCATTTAATGTCAAATGTAAAGAGTTATATCACATGAAAACGACTGGAGATTCTTCTTCAACACTTGCCGGTTACTTCCTTTTCTTCAGTTCTTTATTGGAAAAAGTGGTAACTGTGAGCGTTCAACAGACTTTATCCTTCACTTTTAAGCTATTCCTGGCAAATTGCAAATCTTTGGACCTCTTTGGATGATCGCGGATAGGGGTCTTTAATGCTGCAACCATTATTAATTGAGATGTTTTTTTCCAAGGACAGGGTGATAAAATCTTTACTTGAAGGTAACATCTAGAGAGTATTATACGTGTTTATTGGTGGCTAACTATGGGGCTTCTCCAGGAGACATCAGATTTGCATTAATGGGGTATGGCCGATAGTGTAAAATACATGTGATGTTTGGTGAATGTACAACATGTAAATTTCAACGCTGTTAGAGCGCAGTGTGCGTGACATGGAAGCAAAATCAAATCTATCACGTAAGTGCATGTATGCAGCGGGTAATGGAAGTCCGATTGTGGCTTTTGACAAACGCTCTGTAGGCCAAAGGTCAAAATTCTTGTATTTCGGAGTTCTAGCTCTTATTCCGTAGAAAATGTGCATTTCTTCAAGTTTTTGCTCTCAGGAATACTGTGCACAGTCTCTATAACATCTTACTGTTTTTTCAAAATAACTACAATCAATTGTTCTGCCAAATCCATATCAAATGGACAAAACCCCCCCAGTGTGTGTGGGTAAAGATAGATGCAAGTAATACCCATGCACTGTGTCTTCAGTATTTGTGCAGATTAATGAGCTTATTTACACACTTGCTCTGATTGGCTCATTACTACAAAGGTAAACTACAAGATCCCAGTGTCCAAATTTGATGCAATTTGGTATGTGGGTAGTGGTGGATAATTCCCATGCACTGTCTTCAGTATTCGTGGATATTGATGAGCTTATTTGCATATTTGCTGTACTGTAATGTACTGTTTTATCAATATCATTGATATTAAGTCAACCACTGACAGGTTATGTCAGTACATCCATGCCACTAAGATATAGGCTCTACTAGTTCGAGGTTACTCTAACTGGGCACTCCATATTGGGAAGTCGGCCCCGGGCTATGACTTGTCAAGCTAAGGCTCTACATGGGTTTTTATCATTTTTCCCGATATTCTGGATTAGCAAATCTCTGCTTATCCCTTTAAGCCATCAGAGGCTGCTGTTCTCTGCTAACTATACCCCAATATAAACAAAACAGAAGCAGATTGGACATGTTTCAGTTTCACCAATTGTGATGAAAACAAACGTCCTGGTGTGGCAATCTCATGATATTATTAGCCCATGGCCCCTGACACACATAAGACCAACACCCTGGCATTCCCGCTGTCCCAGTTTCATTTATCACCTGCAAACTGGCAATAATGAGTGTTACCACGAGTGCCAACATAAGACCTTAGATTTCAGGTTTATGCAGGTACTGATGCATTATAGACATAATGCTTAAAGGCTGACTCAGAGATTTCGAAATATAATTTGTTTTGAGTAGTAATTTAAAATAGTCATCTAAAACTATAGATAGTCACTTAAAATGCTCAATTCCAAAGTATGAGATGAATCGGATTTTCCGTTTTCATGCAGTAAACATTTATGCACAGTATAACAGTCCCATAGGATACCGTGTATAACAAAAATTCCGGATCCGGAATTTTATTAACAAAGTTGTTATTTCTATATGAAGGACTTCGATTGAGCTTAGTATTCACACAGTGATTCGTAGATGGACAAGCATTGATGTATATGCAAAAAAAAAAACACAATGTGTTGAAAAATGAGTGCGACATCACGGGAAATCTGAGTCGGCTTTAAACTTTCCATCTGACACCGCATACCTGAAATCGAAATGTCAGTTGGGAGACCGTAGTTTGTTTGAGCAACCTCTTGCCCAAATTAAAGGGGGATGGCCCGAATTAACTATATGAAGTTTCAATCTAGATAAAATTGGCCTTCAATCAAAACCGAATTTGTAAAGTTTAATTGCAGTATATTTAAGCAATTTTGTCGAGAGCTAAAACAGTATTTTGTAAAGCCCCTTCGCGGACTTGTGTAAACGTAATATTGGTCGACCAAAAATTGGGAACATTTTCGCTCATAATTTCCAAACCAAACATCCTTTGGCTCGAAGATTTCACAGGGTAAATGAGAAAAATAGAGCTTTCTTCTGATACCACTTCCGGTAAACTCTGGGGGCTTCTGGGACAAGGGCTATTAGCGATCTGACTGGACCTTTAAGTTCAATTGTGTTCAATTGGTTTGAATTGCATCTTGCAGGAGAATTAGGGGAGTGATCGGGGGTCTGCCCTAGAAGAGTTGGGCAATAAATGAAGGATAACATGAGTGCTAGTATACACTTATATCTTATACCTCTGTTTTTTTTTCCGGAACAGTTAGAAGAATCATCTGGTATGAATGATGGAGCAAATTAAGATAGGCATCTGTCTTGATTTCTTTCAGACCTGGTTTTATGAATGAATAGCTCGTAAATTAAATTTCAAAGCAGATGATACTTGGGGAGTGTAAACAGTGGTATGAATAGGAATCTGAAGTGTTTTAGGATAATTGGATCTAATGTGTGGCTTTTTCTGATCTCCCAATGGACTACAGAAGTGCAGACAATAGCGTATTTGTATGTATAAGTTCAAGACGTACATACATCATCAAATATAAAGAATACAAAAGCATTTTCAAAATCCTCTCGGGATTCTCAGTTTGAGATGAGAAAGATACCAAATTTCAGAACTGATGCCAAACATCAACAAATTCTATGTGTCAAAAATTTTGATTCATGTGTCGATTAGAATTATGAAAAAAATGTCACGGATGACGTCATATAATTTTCTTAATATCTTATTTGCAAACAGATACAAAATAATCTGCAATAATTTTGTTGATAAGCTTTTAAAAACTCTATGTAGTGAAGATTGTGCTCAGAACTGTAAAAATAAACTGTCTCGGGGAGAAATGTTAAAAACTTAATGATTTCTTGTAAAAAGTGATGCATTGTGGGGGAAATGATGGACCGGGTCAGTACTTTGTACGTATACTATTATCGACTTTCTTTCGGGACTGTGATATACATGTTACCCTTGAATAAAAGTTTCAACTGAATTCGATTGGTGTCTTTGATTTCACTTTTTCCCGAACAAGTGTGAATGTGTGGTCATAACTGATACAACTTTAAAAAGTCCCCATTTGGTAAAAAGTTGCCTTTAAGCTCCATTTTGAGTAAATTCAAATAAGTCTTCATTGAAGATTTTTGTACTATAAATTGAATCATGTAATCAATTGTAGGTTACCACCAGTAACAAAGTGACTGGCCACCGTAACTGCGGCTTATCACCAATATATTTTATAAATGCGAAGAAATTGCCTACAGTGTTAACACATACTACTCTAAATTGATGCTAATCCTCAGTTGGGAATCCGTAGTCATATTGTGAAATATTGAATTCAATTTGACGTTTTCCTAGTGGGAAACATGTCATGTATATATTTATTTAAAGGGCCAATTGAAAGAGAGTTTGGAGCAATCATATATATTTGTCATATTTGTGATTTCATATAAATAAGACCCCCCAAAATTAAAAGTTGCCTACAAATTACCCGGACATGTTTAGCCTCGTATTATGTTTTGGGTGGTATTTTAATTTGTAAATATATCTGATTCTTTCAATGGCCCTGACTATTCAGTTGCAAGCAAATGAAAGAAATTTCATACTTGTGAACATGTGCCGTGCCGCTTTAACACCACCCCACAACACCTCCTCCATTCACACCTTAGTGCAAATGATAGAAATACACCAGCCATTCATCGCGAATCGAAAGGCATAGTAAAACCTGAAAGCTCAAAACCTCACGGCTGTTGGAAAGGCTCATTTATTATAACAAAAACGAGAATAAAAACACAAAATATCACGGTGACACACCGTTGGACGACTAATTTTGGAGTATTTATGCCACTACACATACATTCCTGTTAAATTTGATGAAATTCATTGCGGTGCAAATATGATTTTTCATGAAAATTTAGTTTTACACGTCTTTCTATGGGAAATAGCATATAGAGGGCGCTATAACATACAATTATGACCTTTGTAGGCCGATATTGGCAAAGATTCCCACAATGGGTTTTTCTGACTTTTTGACGGAGGTAATAGCTTTTGCTTGTCCCTACTTAATATCATTTGTCAAAATTGTGTCGCCACTGCTTAAAATGGCTCTAAAATAAAAGAGGACAATTTGCATGGGTTCAAACAGCTGGGACCTGGCTACTCAAAATGAATACGCGGATTTTGGGTATCCTACCGGAAAATCAGTTGATTCCGAAATTCTTAGGCCATTGTGGGATAGGAATGCACCAACGATGTAGGAGTAGATAAAATAAATAGGCATATATATTCTATGGTGTTTGGTGACCCAAAATTCTTAAATCGTCACGGTGGTTTGCTCCAAATAAGTCTGAATTGGACGAAATGCGCGCGTAGCCCGGGAAAATACGAATTACTTTATATTTTGCCCAAATTGTAGACCGAAATTGATTGAAATTCCCAAAAAAGATGGATAAAAAGCACATTTTGGCCAATATCATCCCGCTTGTTCGAGCCAGATGGGGCAAATGCCCCCCTGCCCCACGGTCGGTACGCCACTGGGATGTGTCTCCTTTTTATTCGGTAATGCAATGAAAAGGACGAGTAACGCTGCACGTGCAGATGGAATTTTGTGTAGCGAAGTGAGGTGGGGGAAGATTATGAGCGCATGGGCGCCGTGTTAAGACCCAGGGGGTATTATTTCTGAGATCATTTTTGTATTAGTCCCTGTGTAAGATTAAGAGATTGTATCCCCCCGGGCCTTAGCTCAGCTAAGGCCGGGGGGGGGGGGGGCTCAACACCAATGAGTTATATAAGGCGGATGTACCTCAGAAAGGGACATATAGAGCGGGGAGCAAGGACGTGGGTCAAACAACATCGTTCATGTCCAATACATCTCAGCTTTGACACTTTGGTAGTTAGTATGAAACCCTCTACATCAATGCAAGGTAGGTAGTGGGTGTCAAATTGTGGTGGCACTGTTTCAATAGGGGCTAATTTAAGTTACACGTGGGGTCAAACTTTTAACTTACTCCATCATGTTGAAAGTATTTATTTTATTTATTTATTTAAAATTTCTTTAGGCAGGTTAGCCCCTTCAATGACTCAGCATTGATTTCAAGGAGGCCCTGCATATACAACATTTGTACATTGCACACATAAATGTTATAAACATTAATATAAAAAAAACAGGTATATAATAAATACAGAAAAAAGTAAACAATGAGTATAAATGAAATACACAGATATCTAAAGCAGTACAAAATAAGCTTATGTGGGTTTTACAAATGTAGATGTTTTAAAAGCTGAGAGAAACTCATTGTATTATTGATTACAGCGGATAACTGAAGGAAGACTGTTCCATATTTTGTTGGCTCTTCATATGGAAAAATGTATCCCATATTGTCCGATATAGTAATAAGGATTCCAAAAGTATAGTTTGTACCATTTATGGACCTTGTTTTAGAGTTATGGTAAAAATGGCTAAAGGTGCACAAAAAAGGTCAATTCCATTTGTACAGGGGCTAAAATAGAAGTGTTCCAACACTTTTGGTTAAAAAAAGTAAAGAAAATTGTTCTTAGGATTACAATGTGTACAAAATAAGTAATAGTGTAGCATCTGTAATGAATAGTTATCATGCTATGCGACAAAATAGGTCATGTGCAATATAATCAATTGGCATTGACATTTTGGACCTTTATTCCATAAGGTAAACATTAACTATAATCAAATAATATACTTTTTGGGGAGTCCTCGTTCATCAGGCAATATTTGCAAGCATTTACAAATATAATCAGAGTAACTTTCACAGTCGACCCCTGTACAAATTGAGGTTTGACCCTTTTTTGCACTTTTAGCCATTTTTTACCAATAACTCTAAAACCAATGGTCAGAGATGCGTACAAACTATACATTTGGAATGCTGTGATAGCGGACAAATATGGCATACATTTCAACATTGATTGAAGTAAGGTAATTTAAAAGTTTGACCCCTGGGTACTGTGTTAAACTTAAATTAGCCCCTACTGAAAGTGATTACCACATTGTGAAACACACTAACTACCCTTGGCATTGATTGTTTTGTAGGGGTATATACTAACTATAAAGGTCAGTCAACCTTAGCTGCAGTCAGGCATGAACGATCTCCCTAAATAAGGACCCATGATATCTGCTCCTGCTCTAAAGATACAAATTCCTTGAACTACAGTCTGATTAATAATTTGATGGACAAAATCAACACACGAGGCATGGACTTCGTTAGCCCAGGAGGAACATCGCACTGGTTCGCGATGCATAATTGGTCGAGAAAGAATGCGCAAACCTCAGCGGGAGCGTGTTGGAATTACATGGTGCGCGTAAAGAGAAGATTTCAGTAGGCCTTCCCACAATGCATGGCTTCCATTGGAGGTTTTGTTACCAGGTTCCTACTTAACCCCCTGATGCTGAATGACGTTAGTGATGAAACCTAGATAAGTTGACCGTAATGATCACAAAATTTGCCATTTTAAGATGTTTCATTCTTAACGATTCAAATGAAACCTGTACAAAACCTCCAAATGGAAGCAATGCATTGTGGGAAGCTACTGTTATCTTCTCTTGGTGCGACGTATCTCCTGTCCAAGTAATTTTTAATCCCACGTAAGCAAAGTATCCAAAATCTATTGGACTAAAATGGTTGACCAATATATACTGTGTGATAATTGGCCTTACCATTTAACACTCCCCCCCCAACTTTTTGCCCAGTCAAAGTAAGATATTGAAATGTTAAAAAAAGGTTAAAAACAGTTGGAAACTGGTTTAAATCCAATCAAAAAAAAAAACCTGGTTAAACTCAAATTACATAAACAGTCACGTTAATTACTGTCTGACAGAAGTGAAAATATTGATGCATTGAGGCTGAATGACAGGTGTCCTTTCAAAGCAATTCAGATACTTGAAACAGAAGGAGCAGGTATGTTAAAAGGGGGCATCATTTCGCTGATCCACTACCTCGTCCCCCCCCCCGACTGCCTTTAAAAAAAGTTAAGATTTTTTATTCATCTGAACTATAGCGTTAGTGTAATCCATGTGTACCAAATCTTACTTGCAAACTTCGGTCGTATCTGTAAGATTATTCACCAATTTTTGTAATTTTTGTCTGTAAACGGACAGAAATGTACAGCAACAGGGGCCTATGGTACGTGGGAAACAAAGAATTGTCATAACACAAAACCTCAGCTCGGAATCAACTCAAATTTTGTGACTAAGCTTCAAGGATATCTGTGAACATAAATAAAACAAACGGATGTGTGCTGGAATCACAAAAATTACCCTTTAATTATGATTTTTTTTTGGTATGAAGTTAAAGTATGTTTGACCATCTGCAATTTTGTTTTATGTTTGATCTTGTTTTGAGATTGTTACATATCTTAAACTCTGTAAGGCATTGTGTGTCTATGCTGCCTCCAAATGAGATTGATCTCTAGAAATGTTGGGTTGTTTGTTCTTTCTGTACATATTAAAGACAAAAATTACGAACATTGGTGTAAGGAAACACATGAAACAAGATTTGCTCTATATCACCCAACCGCAGATCGGAATGGCTGAACTTTTGGAAAGTAAGCTTTTCTAGGATATCTAATGAACCAAACAAACGCTGTATACATCATGACATGCCCCTTTAAGTGAAGAGTGTGCGAACAAGATGTTGTACTCTGTATGTACCCTGGGGGGCATGATCTGTCTTGCAGCTCTAGACTAAAAGGTGTGAACAACGTAATTGAGCCACTGCTTGTTGCAGCTGAAGACAGTGTTAGAGCAAGTCTTGAAATATTGCTGACTTTTTTAAAGACTACCTAGGTTCCCACCAGCACTTAGATGGATAATTACCAAATAGAGGGTGACAGTCATTTATGGGCAACTACTAATTGTCTGAGAGAAAAAATGAATTTCATTAGATTGGGCGATGATTGCATAGCTGAGAGGTAAGGTAATTTCAAAAACACGTTTAAAATTATATGTCAACTTGACAGTATGATGCTGTCCACTATAGGAAAGCGATGGACACTTTCTGGACTGAACCTAAGATGATATATCTATACCTCCTCTGCCAACCATTAGCTTGTGAACTACAATTGATAAAAGGCGGTGTTGTGGTAATGGGAGGTTGCTGGTTTGGGTCCAGCCGGGCGCCCCATTCCCCCCCCCCCCCACCACTAGGTGCTGGCCATCTTCAGGGAAAGAGTAATAAATTGATCCTGTCTACCTGGAGAACTAAGTAGTTTAATTTCATTTACCCATTCAGTTTATTCTTGTGATACGAGAACTCAAACATTTAAGTTAGTGTAATTCCATAATTGAAATAAACGGTCCCAAAAAAATAAGTCCCCCTCTTGGATGACAGACTGTCTGATTTAATAAAATCACTGTGATGGGGTATACTTCCCATTAAAATAATTTATTGTTACAGGAAACATTTCCAATGTAATACAGTTATCATTGTGAAAGGTAATGCATTTCTAACAACAAGCATTGTGTAAAATGATGTTTTCAAAACAGGCAAAAAAAAGTTGCCACTTTTCAACTTTATAAAGTGCCAACATGTGTACAAAAGTTCATACTTTAATAAGTCGGCTCAGTTTAGTTGAGCGTCATTGTTTCAAACTGTTTCATTACATAAGATCATAGCACAAATAGCTATCGTCTGCAAGAATTCTGATGTTACCTCTAACTTTGTGACCGTGATCAGCAGAAACACTAGTCCATCCTATCTTCTCAAAAATTCTATCCATTTTAATTTGGATGGCGGTTAGCCTGGGCCAACCAAAGGAGTCAACAATGGTGTTCCTGGAATCCTCCTACATATGAAGACCATGTTAAACATCAAAAATCTATTAGGATGAATAGTGGTCAAAAAAATTAAATATACTATGCCAAGTTAGCTTGGATCTGGATATACAATTTGAAATGGCCTTTTAAATGCATAAGAAATGTTTTGAATGCCACAATCCCATCACAAGAAAAAAGTTTTGTGTGTACATGTATTTCAATGTAGGACACCCGTTTCACCGGCACTCTTTGGCAGGGCTGGGCTATGTCATCCAAGTACAAAATGTTAGACATTCGCAGTAGTAATTAGCCTAGTAGTAATAAAACACGAAGAGATTGAAAATACGGTTTTGTCCCCCGCTAACGGGGGGGGGGGGGGGGGGGGGGGGTGGCCGGATTCACCTCACATTCCCAGCAAACTGCTGTGTGAGGATTTAAATTGGATCAAAAAGATTAATTGACGGATGCCTCTTCCTGACGTCGATATGCTGGATGGCCGCCAGTAGCTTCTCCAAGCCGACGCCCTTGTAGGTAGATCTTCTTTTTCGTTCTACAGGTAAACCAGCTACCCTCCTCATCGATTGTCGTTAGAAACCCGATGGGGTGACGGTTGTAGGTTAGCCGCCGCAACCGGCCCTGGGACAGGTAGAGTACTGGTTACCAGGATACCATTAGCAGGCCCTTAAAGGATACTGACCTAATAAACACTGAATTAATACTTTTAGGTTTTTATAGAGGAGTAGGTTTTAGAGACTGACACTATTCGAACGGCAAACATATGCTGATCAAATTATTTTAGGGTTTGTGTTCCCCTTTAACCATGCAGGTTTTTATGGCTAGGTAACTATACAATGACCTCGTACCACTTGTGGGCGTGCGGTCCCTTCCTACATAAATATTTTCTTTCATTTTCTAGGTGATTACCTTGATGTTGACA
This sequence comes from Ophioderma brevispina, assembly GCA_023653785.1. Lineage (NCBI taxonomy): Eukaryota > Metazoa > Echinodermata > Ophiuroidea > Amphilepidida > Ophiodermatidae > Ophioderma > Ophioderma brevispina. Next base: position 65,503 of record JAMKCH010013211.1, read on the forward strand.
TCATAACCATATTACAGTGTGGTCTCATATTTTACTAGCATTGGAGTGGCCAATCTTAGGCGAGGACTCTTTGTATGTCTCCGAAAGGGGACCCAGCCCCAGGTGCTTTAACTCAGTCCAAATCTATCAATACGAGACATAAGTCAGGGTTAAGCACATAACTAGAGAGAGTCGCTCTATTTATTCATTGGAAAAGTAAATCCGCCTTAGAACATATCGATCGTTGCTCCCCATCCAGATCTCTCAAAATACAATGTAAATGACATTTATTCAGTGACGTGTGTTTGCGATTTCAAGTGTTCTATGACAAAAGCGTGTATGAAAAAGAGGCGAGATTATCCGTGGATCAAAAAGTATGCAAACTCTGTTTTTCTGTGAATTGAAGTCAAATATTCGACTGATTTCCAACATTGAATTGTGTTTTCTTAATAGAATCTGATATTCCGACATATATTGTCTGTATGGTTTGGCCTTGGAGGAACTTGGACATTGTGGCAGGACATTGGCCCTATCCGTAGGATATTTTTAGCAATTTCTGAGTCCTTTTTCAAAAAATCTTCTTTATGACTGCATTTTTCTCTTGCGTGGACTGTGTAAATTTTTAACTCGGCTGATTCTGTCCATATTAATCATATGGCCCCTGAGGGGTCACTGTGAAGAATTCCTAAAAAAGATTAATGAAATCCCGGAGAGTACATCACAAGCGGCCATTCTTGTATATGGTGTCCTTTTCTAGAAAAAAAGGAACTTCTGTGGTGCAGTTAACTTGCCACCTTTTAACTAAATGCAAGGAATTTTGTTCATGTGTCAAATAAAAGCAATGTTTGCATATTTTCCCGTTCTGCTAGTTTAGCATATGAATGGGACGGTGTACACTTACACGAATGGCAAGACAACCACACATGTAAGAAAAATTTTCATCATTATCAAACGTCTACACCTGAGCGAATACTAACTTATTTTTCACTATTATTTAATTAATGAATCAAATTTTGACAGAAATGATCCTCCATCAGTAAAATTAAGGTCCCATGGCCCCGATCGCTATAGCCTCCTCCCCAGAAGCCCCAGATTTTACCGGAAGGTCAACTTTTGGTTCAGAAGAAAGCTAACTATTTTTCCTCATTTACCCGGTGAAATCTTAGAGCCAAAGGATTTTGGTTTGGAAGTTATGGAGTAAAAAAAAAAAAAATGTGCCCCATTTTGTCGACAAAATATTTTTATACCATACTCTATGGTCCTTACAAAATCACTTTTTTTAAGCTCTCACATCAAAACGATTGAAATATGGCGCGAAAACTTTACAGATGCGGTTTTTGAGTGAAGGCCGATCTATCAAGATTAAAACTTCAGATACTTAAAATCGGTCCATCCCCCTTTAAATAATAAATGTCCAATACAAGGGTAGTCAAAAAGATTTACAACCTAATTCAGAAAAAGTATTTAATATTTAACAGTAGGAATGTTTTTTATACATGAAACAAAAGCTCATACTATCGCACGGTCATTGTAAAAAAGTTACCTTTTCCGCTATTGTGAAGGTAAATTGACCGAAAGCCGCCAAAAACCATATTGACCATGGTTGTACAATTCTTCCATGAAAACAACATCAATCCATAGTTTACTGTCACCTACATGCTTAATCACCTTATTGCTTTTTTCTAGATAACCTTTAACCTATCCATACCAACTGTTGTTGATAATATTTCTTAAAGGGAACAAAACCCTAAATATTCGATCAGCATATTGTTATATCATATATGACCGTTCGAATAGAATTAATTTCAGTCTCTCAACTTATTCCCCTCCCGCCAAAAATAAAGTATAATTCAGTGTTCGTGGTGTAATCATTTTGAATTTTGATGACGTAGCCCGGGCCCACAAGATGCCGTGAAACAGTCATACAGTGTCCCTACATGTAAACCTAAAGCACTTCTTTGGCAAGTTTCCATGTGTATTTAGACGGCATATAGATGTTTATATAAAGACACATGCTTTTGCTCAGCGAATTGGCTAATAGTAGGATTAATTTCTTTGACCCATTACCCCCGTAGTTTAGTTCTATACTGTGTAATTTAGAAATAAAAAACTGGTTGAAAACGTATTTCTACCATGTCATTGGACCATTCACTTCGCACGGGAAGTAGATGATTTCTATTTGCCTGACTTTATAATCCTAGTAAGATCTGCCGTCCACACACACCCCAATTGAATGTCTTCTTCTATGATAACAATTGATTCCCTGCCATTGAAATGCACGTGGAATGTTTTGCATAGCCGCCATTCATCACTAGGAATTGATGTGTTGATGTTATTATGTGCTTCATATGTAGGGACCCTGTAATGATTGCTTTGCGGGCACCTTTTGGTGGCACAGGCTACGTACATCCAAAGTCACAATGGATTCCAACCTAGAACCCCGAATTAATACTTCTATTTTTAGAGGAAATAGGTTTGATAGACGGAAAGTACTTCTATTTGAACGTTCATATATGTAGATAAATAGAGGCTGATCTATATTTGGGTTTTGTCCCTTTTTACATCAGTCAATGGCAAGTATCATAACAGGGGCGGGGAAGGGGACGACATTGTCCCCTCCCCCATGTCTCACCAGGAGAATAAGCTTAACTACCGTAAACATGAAGTGGGGAAAGGACAAGCAGAAAGAGAGTAAAGAAAAGAGAGGGAAGGCGAGAGGAAAGGACTTGAGATCAAAGGCTATACGATAACATATAGAATGTGGTGTTATGTTTCATATATTGATTCCCAAAGTAGCCCCCACCCAATCGGATTAATGAAGGCATTGTGAAAAATATGGGTCAACCGACTGATGGCATAGTCTTGCATATAATATTTGCATTAAAAGTTTCCGCAAAAAGATATGTTAACAATCTCGAACATTCATTGAAGAATGCTTCAAAGTTTTGGGTGTTATAAGATTCGATAATTTATTGATTTCACAGAATTTAAATAGTTTTGACAATTTTTCTAGATATTTAAGGGTTGCACAAAGGATTAAAGCAAAGAATGTCATGATATGTACTTGTGTAGCTCATATCCAAAGTCTCTTTGAACATATTCCACAACAGTGATTTTGTGGGACAGAGGTGAAAAATTGGTACCTATCTTTAAGTTAGCATAACTTCTCAATGCAAAGTTTCAAAACTCAAAATTCAAAATTTCCCTAGTAGCTGAAATAATCTTCTTTTATTGTCTAGTCAAGTCTTCCGTAGATTTCTCACTGCTGTAGAAAAATGTAAACAAAACGATTGTAAATCTTTTTGAATCACATTTCTTAAATATTAAAAAAAAAAATTCCCACTTTTACAGTAAACGGGAATCCCTCGTCGGGTGTATTACAAAGTGCGGGGATTGAATTTGATAATTTTTATAAATTACGGGAATGGATGCTAAATACCAAAATCTTTCAAAACATGCCATTTACTGATTTTAGAAGATAGCTAGGATATGGGATAGCTGGTCTTTCTTCTCTACCATTTACTATCTTCAGAAGATAGGATATGGGTTAATGGCTACCCACCTTCTGCTACCCTTTCCCATCTTCAGAAGATATGCTAGGATATGGGTAAAGCTGTCCTTCTGCTACCATTTTAACTTCTTCAGAAGATGATATTGTAATGGCTACCTTCTGCTACCATTACTATCTTCAGAGATAGCTAGAATATGGGATAAAGCTGTAATTCTGCTACCATTTCCTATCTTCAGAAGATATATATCGGTTAAATGGCTATCTTCTGCTACCATTTACTATCTTCAGAAGATACTAGGAATATGGGAATAAATCTGTCTTCTGCTAATACCAATTACTCCTCTTCAGAAGATAGCATTAAGCCATGTCTTGGCTATCTTCTGCTACCATTTACTATCTCTTCAGAAGATAGCTAGGATCTTCAAAAGAATCGCCAGACATGGGTTAAGGCTCCAACATGTACCATCTTCAGAAGATAGTGAGGACATTAGTTTTGATGGCTACTTCTTCTGTCATATTACTGACTCCAAGATTCTTTTGCTACAATTTAATATCTTCAGAAATTTGCCAGGATCTTGGTTAATGGTTATCATTTTGTAACCTCAACCATAAGGAATGGCCTAAAGGCTTCAATTGATGTGCTTTTCAGTCTAATCAGCACCTCAGGGCACCTGTTAAATCATGTGATTCTATTGATTTTCTTACCGAACGTCATTGATACCTGATCCATAATGGGCATTGAAGTCTGACTCATAGATTTCCTTAGGATGGCCACCCTATTTTTCTGAGCTCAAATGTGTTGTACTTATATAGAAAATACTACTTGGTAACTTCCGGATCCGGAATTTTCTTTTTTTATATAGTGCCTTGTATGGGTGGTTTACTTCGATACCACACAGAATCTTACTGCATCAAAACGGAAAAATATAGATTCATATTCGAAACATTGTATGAGTAGTTTAGTTGACTGGTTTAGGTGACTATCTTTAATTTTGGTTAATATTTTCAATTAAATACATGAATATATTTTCAAAACTTTGCTAAGTCAGCCTAACTCAAATCCCCTCTATTGATAAAAACAATAGGCATGTTGCCATTTATTTTTGTTTTACAAGGAAAAGCCTTGTGGTTTGTCAGTAGTGAAAAGAATGACAGACCACATCCACCTCATTCTGTGTGTTTTGAAATTCACTAACAACTTGTATTTGCGCTGTCTTTTCTGCGAAAAAAAAACCACTTTTAACCTGTGAAAAGTGATAGAAGTATAATTGGTCAAGTGAAATATATAAACATTTTTAATTTTGGGGAAAAGAAAAAGAAGACAAGGAAATGTTCTGTCACCAGATGCTGTATTCATTTCACCCACACAAAAAAATGATATCTTTCTCTCTGGATTTCAAACCGCGATAAAGTATTTTCTTCGTTCCAAGTCCAAATTTAAACCCTGTGTTCTGGCTTTTTTTACATAATGATGATGTATACAGAGAGGTGTGCCATGCAGTACAAAAAACGTATTTAAAAAGCTATGTTAATTGCCCACACACGCACTGGGTTATTACTCCGCCAGGACGTGCCTCAGAGCTCACACTTTGTTGATAGCAGTGACCCCCTGAGGAGAAAGCAATTTTTTATTTGGACATAGTCACGTTTTCTTTCCCATCAATATGAATGGTCAGTGTGTGACTTTGTCCGTGCCTTCATTTTTTATTATTAACTGTTCTCGTCCAAGTCTCGCGTTGGCCAGATATCAAGGGTTGGGATGCATTTGAAGCTTCGCATTTAACGTTTAGTGAGCAGGCGGTATTGAAGTAGATCAGGACTTGCTGCAAGTGAATTTGGCCGTGAGCCGATGGTCACTTAAGTGAACACAACCATGCCTCTTAAAATGATTTGAACTGTCACTGCCAACGCGTGTCTTTTTTTGTTTTTTTTCTTTTTTGTCTTACATCTAGAGATAAAACGATCAGCTTGTAAAAGTCATTGTGCAGGGTTTCTGGCAAGCCTCGAGGAAAGGCTATCACCTTCCGTGCAAGTGTTCCATCACTTCCGTCACCGAATAGCTACACAAATGCACTCATAACCTATGATGATGTCTCTGTGATGCTTATCGATAGGGGGAATTTAACTCAACAGGTGTAAAGTTATCATTATGATCGATTGACAGATCCACGCCTAAACCAAAATTGGGTCAATTTACCCGAGTTTTGTTCAGGTTATGAACCAGGAAAAGCAGATTGGGCTATTCCATATTAACTCCAGCACTACCCTGTTAAAGACAGGTAAACAGTTTTCTACAAGGGAGTAAATAGTAGAAATTGAATAGCCCTTTGTGGATATGGCCAAAGAAATAACCATGCGATGGCAGGAAAACTAGTAGTACAATCTAGTTCAGTGTATAATCCCCTCGGGGTGTAGTCACCGAGAAACAGTCAGCAGTTCTCTGCATTGCCTGACATTTTGAAATACATCTTGCTATTAGTACCTTCTATGTACAACTTCACCATTTCGCTATTTGTGTGTGTGTGGCAGCATTGGTGGAGTCCTAACTGTTAAGGATAAGATCTGTTCTATGTTTTGCACATTCTAATTTCAGGCTTTTCCAGTTAGTTGGTAAACTAAAACAGGAGTAAATGTGATGATAATGTTCAGTTCTTGAATCCATGTATGAGACCCTAATAGGCCAAACAGCAAAAACAAAACAGATCAAAATAACAAACACGCATATATTACTGCTGCCGCGCACACACACACACACAAAACAAACACAAAACAAATTTAAGCAAACAACAAACACAAACCTTACCAATGTTTAAAATAACAAATCATACCAAAAAATTATTCAAAATTACATTCTCACAAAATTGTAATTGGGACTATTTGGTCAGTCTGTGGGGGCATGTATCTGTTCATGCAAGCACAAACCATCATCCCTTTAACAAGCCTTAAACAAAAATGATGAGTGAAAAAAAAGAAAAGGATTCATTTGGATAGAGTAAGAGAGCATGATGTTATCCTGATTTTTTGTGAGATAATACTAATAGTTTTCCCGCTGTATCCTCTGTTATATGGCCTCCATTTTTCTATTAAACTTTTAAAAAATATTATTTTCTCAATTTTCTTGAGAAAATATTCTCACAAGGACAAGTATTTGTTATACTATAAAGAGAGAAAGGGGAAACCCTGTTGTTTTTTGCTAAGTGCACCTGTTTTAAATTGCACACAGGGGAAGTGGGGGATTCCCAAGAATGCTAAAATTAGTAACTGACTCACTTGTTTATGCTTTAAAAAGATCAACCTTGCAAGATCTGGGAATTCCCACAAAGTTATATATTGAAGTGATGGAATTTAGATTGTGAAATCTGACTTGATGGTCAAGGTCAGGTTTAATGCAAAAATGATGTAATGCTATTTAGACGGGATTATTGTGAAGTCAGTATATAGAGGAGATTTGAGCTAAGTCCGCGCCGCAAGCAGTTGCAATCAGCTATACAGTATGATGTAGCTAGTTTTATCTACAATAATAGTTAATGGTACATTTTGAGAGCTCCACACAGTGCCATAGGATTTTATTATATTTATAATTCACATGGGAGCAGAGTTTTGTAATTATTCTACTGTCGTTCTTTGAAGCCGACAGTGCTGGGAATCAAAATGATTCCAAATTGGTGGACAGATAATCGTGGTGATTATCTTGACTGATATACTGTGGATTTATTATCGTTGAGTGGACTTAATTAACCTTGTCGTCTTGAACTGCCTGGACAAGATTACCTCAGACGGAGAAGATTCCCTGGGAATATAATCCTGAGGAGTTTTGTATGAGCTTTGCGCTGCATTTTGTAGTCTTTCGTGTGAGGGACCTATCATTGTTGAACTGCAACCTTCTTGTGGACATAGTGGACATTCTTGAGGACAATAAAGTTATACATGTAATCCTTAAATATATCTGAGTGTAATTTTAATGTAAAGTTGTTTTGACTGTTATACGTCTCGTAGACGTCTAAGGTCAGAAATACCTTCAAACACCAATAAATGAGCCGTGTGCACAAAAATGATCTAAATTATATATAATAACCATTTTACACTGATGTTACTTATTGGTTTCAGAATTTGGTAGTCCAAAACAAAATTACATATACACAATTAGTTCAGATTACTTTCTGGTTTACTAGTGTCCTGTGTTGAAAGCTTTGCAGTTTTTTTTCAACGTGAAGATGTCCTCGTCAGCGAAGACCCCAAAATGACAGCGCACAAGTCCATACAAAACTCCTCAGGCATTATATTCCAAGGGAATCTTCTCAGTCCTGAAGGTAATCTTGTCCAGCATTTCACGAACGACAAGGTTAAATTAGTCCCTCGACGACAATACCTCCACCGTCCCAGATAATCACCACGATTTCGATCTGTCCACAATTTGGAATCCTATTTTGATTTCCCGCACTTTCAGCTTCAAAGACGACAGTAGAATAATTACAGCACTCTGCGCACATGGAATGAACATATATAAATCCTTGCACTGGTGTGAAGCATAAATCTACCATTATTGTAGATAAAACTAGCTATCCATACTGTATACTGATTGCAACTCCTGACGGCGAGACTTAGCATCAATCTCTCTATATATAACTACTTCACAAAAATCCCATTCTACAAGAGACATTACATCATTCTTATGCATAACATGACCTTTCAACCATCAAATCAATTGTCACAATCTAAATTACATCACTTCCTATATATAACTTTGTTGTGGAATTCCCAGATCTTGCAATGTATTGTGTCATCCTTTTAAAGCATAAACAAGTGAGTCAGTTCGACATTTTTACATCTTTGGGAATCCCCCACTTCCCCTATTGTGCAATCTAAACGGTGCACTTATCAAAAACAACTAGGGTATTTCCCCTTTCTCTCTTTATAGTAAACAAATTCTTTCTGAGAATCGTTTCTCACATAAAAATTGAGAAAATATCGTTTTTAAAGTAATCATGAAACATGGAGGCCATATAACAGACATAAAATGAATTCACCCAATTCTTGAACCAAATCAAGTAAAGATCATTAAACTGTTTATATATATATAATTTAGAATCATTTGTGCACAAGGCTCATGTATTGGTGTTTGAAGGTATTTCTGACCTTAGACGCTTACAAGAGTCAATAGACACCGCTCCAAGAAGGGGAAGTTCCCTGTTCTTTGCTTTGATAAGGAAAATATGGATTCCCCGGTTCTATTATTCGCATTGCAGACAGTTATCTGTTTTGTACAACACCTGTGTTATTAGATCAAATTGGCCTTTAAAAAACATCGTCTTATCTGTCCGATGGGAATATTTTTGACAGAAAGTTTACATTAGTGCAAAATCGAATTTTCTATTTTAAGGACACCCTGTTACCGTGAAATCTCTCATGCAAAACCTTTAATAAGACAAAGGCAGACAAGCCTCATCAAACCCTAAAATGAATCTAAATTGATAGACCTAATACAAACTGCATCGGTCCCTCAGCAGTTGGCCATTTTTGTATGTCTAGAGCGCGCTAACTTGTCTGCTTGTCCCACTTTCTATCCTACTTTCCGGATGTTAATTTTAGGTGCCATTTTAAAAGTTGAGAAAGAAAACAAGTCGCAAGTGACGCAATATTGGAATCTGCAGTATGTTGATGAGGGGTTCAAATGGTGTACAGCATTTCAAGTTCAAAGGTGTCTAAGGTCAAGTTTGATGGGTCCCGTGGCAAATACACAATCCGCTATCTCTCACATGTTGTTATTCATACAACAAATTCTAACAAAACCTTTACAGTGGAATTGGCCTCTCCCATGCATGGATGTTTGAATGAGACATTCAACTCTTTTGATACATATTACAACATTTCAAACTTTCTTTCTGTCGGGGTTTTGTGGATGTAACCAATGGTGACTTCAAAATACAGGATTTCTTGGTTCTATTTGCTACACAACAATCCAAAGCTAACATGAACTGACCTTACAAATCCTGGAAAAAAGTCATTGGAACACTTGATGCAATATATAGAAACAGCCCCCATGTGCAAAAAATGAGATCGCAAATGGGTAAGCCATCTTCCATTAGAACGCAGAGGACTTCCTTTACCATAATGTTCCCCATCAATTTGTGGGCCTGCTGACAACATTAAACTGAGATCAAATCGCCTTAGGGAGAGGGTGATTCTTCCCCTAAATCCAGAAAAGTGTTCCAACACTTTTTTCCAGGATTGTAGCCCATTTGTGGCTGTAGAATTGATGATGAACCAAAGTAGTTAATGTTCCTTCAATTACAAAGTAAGTACTAAAACCAGACATCTTCCCTCCATTACCCTCGGCCCATTTCAGGGGGAGAGTTTTGGAGATTAACCCCTGCGTGTTGGGTTTCCTCCCCATGGTTATCCCTAGCCAACTTAAAATTTGGTATTATGATCAGATTTATTTGTACAGGTTTGTAGGGCTTCGGCTCACCCCTAACAGTTGTTTTTGTAAGGGAACTGACCTAGTTCATGCAAATGTGGAAATAACCATACCAGATGAAATCCATACCCCTCTGGAAGCATAAAGTTGAGTACATACCATCCCAGGGGTATGGAATTCATATGAAGGATAAGTTAGTGCATGCCATCCAGAGGGGGTAATTGGACATTCATATGGAATAGCCAGGGGGTATGTGAATTCATATGGATAGCCAGGATAGTGATTGCAGTACCATCCACATGGGGTAATGGAATTCATATGGAATAGCAGGAATAAGTGAGTGCTGCCATCCCAGGGGTATGAATTCATATGGAAGCCATGGTATGGAATTCATATGGAAGGAGTTAGTGATGCATGCATCCACAGGGGGGTATTGAATTTATATGGAATAGCAGTTACCAAAGTGAAATAAAAAAAGTTTAAAGAGGATCTTCTATCCTTAAAAGTGATCTACACTCATGTTGTTCTCACTTAATCTTTTCAGCGCGTTACACTAAGAAAAGTCGAATGGAATTCGATATTATTTTTGAATTACGACTGAGGATGAGCATAAATTAATTAGAGTTGTAGGTGTTTTATACTGAAAGCCGATTTGCGAATTCGCTTTCAGAAAATATTACGTCTTCCGG